>CAUYSK010086352.1:0-74395 GCA_963575035.1 Avahi laniger | reverse complement strand
AAGAACAGTATGAGAAAGAAGAATACACTCCAATCTCATATATGAAAGTCTAATCATTCATGTATTAAAAATAGATAAATCATGGTGAACAAGCTAGTTTTATCCCTGGAAAAAACATGTGCTTTAAAATAATAACAAACCATAATGTTTGTACCCTCATAATACCCTGAAATTTAAAAAAAAAAATAACAAACCTATAAATTTCCTTCATCTTTTAACAGATGAAAGAGAAAAACCATGTGATCCTCTCAATCAATGCATGAAAGTATTTCATAAATTTCAATATTCCATCCTGATAAAAAAATTCTTATTAAAATTGGAATAGGAGAGAATATTTTTATCAAAACCTACCAATAATCTATGTCAAATACAATTCTTAATGGATAAATGAGAAATGTTTCCCTGTGATATCAGGAACAGTACAAAAGTATCTACTATTACCTCTTCTATTTAGTGTTTTAATGTAGATTTAATTAGCAAGAGAAGAATAGATATAAAATAGATCAATATTGGAATTAAAAAAGAAAATTTATAATTCATAGATTATATTAGTATCAACTTGGAAAGCCCAAATGAATCTGCAGATAACTTATTATTAATAGAATTAGTAAGAGAGTGTAAATGCTGGTTGGATACAGTAAAATCTATATAGAAAAATAAATTGCATTTTTAATGAACAGAAAGGGTAATTTATAAAAGTTTATTATTTATCATAGAACTAAAAAACACACCTAGGAATAAACTTAAAAACGGATGCTTAAGGCTTTTGTGGAGACTGTTATAAATTTTTATGACAGACATTAAAGCAATCTAAACCAAAGAAAAAATAAAACCATGTTCGTGGATAGAAAGACCCAACGTCACCAGTGTGTCAATTTTCTGCAAATTGATCTTTAGGTACAATGCACTTGCAGCAAAAACCATACAATGATTTTAACACACTTGACATATTTATTGGAAAATATATGTGGAGGAGTAGGGCCAAAACATTTCCAATTTATAATGAAATATAACAAAATATAGATTTACTCTTTCAGAGAGGAAGACATTTTTATTTTTTAAGCAATAAATAATTGAAAGAGTCTGGTATTAAGGCAGGGGTAGGAATACTGAGCAAGGTAACTTGCATGGTTTTATGTCCCCTTCAAAACTCATGTTGAAACTTGCTTGCCAATGTAACGGTATTGGGATGTGGGGCCTTTAAGAGGTGATTAGTTCATGAGGGCTAATGAATTAATGGGAGGGAGTGGGTTAGTTATCCTGGGATCAGGCTCCTGATAAAAGGACAAGTTTTGCTCCTGTCTGCTTGCCGTCTTGTGTGCTTGCCTGCCATGTGATGCCTTTTGCCATGGGGTGACCTTCCCTAGATGCTGGTGTCATATTCTTGGACATCCCAATCCCCAGAACTGTGAGCTAAATAAACTCTGTTCTTTATAAAGTACCCAGCCTGTGATATTCTGTTATAGCAGCAGAAAACAGACTACTAAGACAGGAACAGTATAGACACCAGAAACAGACCCATAAATGCATGATACTTTGATACGTGATAGAGATTTAATCACAGATCACTGGGGAAAAGCACAACTATTCAATAAATGGTGCTGAGACATTTGGTTATCTATATAGGATGATTGACCATACTTTAAACATAATAGTATTTCCAAAGAGATTAAAAAAGGGGAGGTATTATGGACATGCTAATTTGCTTGACTCTAGTAACCATTCATTTTGTATATCAAAACATCATGCTGTACACCTTAAATATATACAATAAAAGAAATGCAGTTGAAAAAAATTTGAATGGGAAAGGAAAACTTTAAAATGTTTAGAGGATGGTATAAGGGTATGTGCATTTATGAGTCTGGGATATGGAAAAGTTTTTAAAACAAGACATATAATCACATACAAAAGAAGAAAAATTGATAAATGTAACTGCTTTGAAATTAAGAACTCATTTCCATCAAAAGACATCACAAAGAGAGTAAAAACAAGTCAGAATCTGGAGGTTGTATTTTCAAGATATATAACTGAAAATGAATTTGTATCAAGAATATATAAAGAAATGTTACAGATTACTAAAAATTAACAAAATCCCAATAGTAAAATGGTTAAAAGATAGGAGCAGATATTTCAACAAAGGGAATACATAAACACAGGAAAACATGTAAAACTAAAAATTTTTCCTATGAAAAGATGTTCAATTTTATTAGAAATTGAGAAAAAGAATAAAATCCACGAGATACAACTGAACACTCACACATTGCCAAAAACTAAGAAGCTAGAGAATGCCAGGTGTTTTGAATTCTCTCATGCTGCTGAGGGAAAGTATATTGGAACAACCACTTGGAACATGGTTTTCTGCCCATATACAACCTGGTAAATCCACTTCTAGACAAATAAGCCTGAGAAACTATTATTCATGTTCGTCAAGAGATGTGTACATGAATTTTTTTAAATAGAAGGATTATTTGTAGCAGAACAAACCAACCAATAGTTTTTGTAACAGAACCCTCCCAACTATCCAAGGGGAATGAATTTTTAAATTAGATCTATTCATACTGTGAAATAGCATATAGAAGTGAAAATGAATGAACCACAACCACACACGGAATATGGTTGATTGTTAGCAGGAAGTTTTAGAAGATTGTGTATAGTATGATATCACTTTTATAAAGTCGAAAGCCAGGCAATATTAAATATGTGTTTAGATATGCATATGCCCATGTAATAAAAGCATAAAAAGTAAGACATGTTAAATACAAAACTAGAACAGTGGTTACATAGGAACGGTTGGGAAGGAATTCCCAGGTGTTTTATTATTGTGTTTCACGATATGTACATATGTTATATAGATATATATAGATTCTTTTATACATATGAAATATTGCAAAATAAAGTCATCTACAAAGCCATATTTGTTATTCAGGATAACAGCTTTTTAAGAAAGAATTGGGAAAGAAGAATTTAGGAAAATATTTAATGATTTTGAGGATGATTGATATTTTCATTAAGTCACTAAGTATTCCTGAACTTCAGCAAACCAGTTGGAAACCGAATTCACTAACATGATCCTCAACCTAAACAGAAGCTGTAAGTTGCATAATACAAATATGATGTTCTTAAAATACAATACCATTTTCCTACTTGTGAACAATAGCAGAACTGGACTGCACAGTCAGATGACAAGGTTCTCAATCTACCTTTGTTGTTGGGATCCTGGGCATATTTGGACAACTGGCTTACCTTCCTTAAATTCATTTTACCCATGTATGGAATTAGAACATGGAGCTCTAATGTTCCTTTGGGTTTAAAAATCATATTGGTGCAATTCTCTGTATCTTAATGTTTGTTCTCATGTTATATTTTTTATCCCTTCTTTCCTGGGCAACCAGAGAAGACACCTAAGGGCTGTCCTATAATCATAGTGATAACTGACTTTTATCTTTACCTAGATTATTATGGGACTCCAATTGTGGCTGGTACAACCCTTTCCTACCATAACTTGTGGCTGGTTCCATCTCTCCCCTTAGAGAGATCCTAGGTGGCTCTTGCCTTATTTTGATGACCCTGCTGTGACCACTGACTTCTCATAATTGACTTCTATCTCAAGATGTTCTGGCTTTCTAGATACCTTTTAAACCAGCACCTCTCATCCCTTTATGGAAATGTGTAAGTCTTCATTTTTCATGATTTGTCTGGAGCCATAGAATCAGTTATTCCCAAATACTTAAAAATTTTTATTCTATGGGTCCTTAGGAAAATGGGACTGACTATTGATAGCTTGTCTAGCTACTGGTTATGTAGTTCAATTGTCACCATTTTCCTTGACAATGGCAACCAGTTAGACCACACCATGAATGCATTAGTTTGCATTAGTTAGTCATTGCCACTTAAATGCTGTGGTTTACAACAAGGAGCATTTGGTTTTCTCACTAATTTGTCCTACTCATTTATTTGTAGATCTGCTGGTCTTGGCTCTGCATGCCTCCGTATTCTTCTGGGATCAGAGGCTACCTTGTATCTGTTCTTTTCATGGAAGATCATAGGAGTGCAGGGAGCCAAACCAAATCACCAAACACCTGTTATGGCCTTGACTTCAGTCATGTGTACCAACTTTCCATTGGCTAAAGCAAGTCATACAGAAAATCTCAAAATTAAGAGGGGGAGGGGGAAAGGGATAAGTGGAGGAGGAAACGATATATATGTGAGAGGGATATTCTCTTCTTATTTTAATATGTTTTAAGGTCACATGAGTAAGGGAATAAATGAGAACAATAATCCAATCCACCAAAAAACCCCTCTATGTGTTATATAATACAAAGTCTAAACAGAAGATCAAAAAGAAGTACTCAGAGTAAATATAAAACACTTATATCTTTTTCTGTTGAGTAGCAACCTTCAACTTGCTTTCACATTATTAGTTTGAATTATAAACTATCACTATGATTATAAAAATCAATAGACTTCCTGGTTTACATATACTTTAGAGGGAAGGTGTGTTCAAATGAGATTATATCACCAGATAGTCTAGACAATGACAAGTAAAACATATTCTCTGGCTATGCTGACAATGGATTGGAGGAAATAATCTAAAATGTAGCATGATGAATTTAGGAGTCTAACGAATGACAGTAAATGGGGGAGACACGGTGGGAAGAGCTCAGATTTGAAGCTAGACAAATACGGTTTTGAATTCTGGCCCTATTGTCACCTTTTAGCAACTTGCTTAGATTTTCTGAGACTCATGTCTTTGCCTTTAAAATGAGGATACTATTATCTCTGAGATATTGTTGCGAGGATCTCTGAACAGGTATATAAAGTGCCTAATATAATATCTGATATTTGGCATGCAAGAAGTTGCAGCTATCATTCTGAAAGCATTTATAAGAAACTCTAGGAGTATTTTAGACATTCCTGGATATCTTTTAAAACAATTGCTTTCTTCTAAGATGGCTAAGGTATAATTTCACTTGAAAATAGGATGATATCCTCCTAGTAACTCTTCAAAATCTATGATTCAATAATTCCAAAAAGAACATTATTTGTTCATTTGAGAAGACCATTTGCCACACTGCTGCATATTTTCAAATGTGCAAATAAAGGGATCCCAGCTGGTTGCTTTATTTTCAAACAACTACAAAGGAAACAGTAGAATTTTGGCTTCTTGGAATTTTCCTTTGAAAATTTTCACAACCATGTGTGGTTGGAATCTGGCATTTATCTTTTGCTTCCACTCTGGAAATTTATACAGCTCTCTAGCATTTGGTTTGGGTCACATAACTTTTCAATTCTTGCTCATAGTCTTCCACTTGTATAATTTCCTTCCAGTGTGAAAAACCCCCTATACCATAATGTGTCCATACAGGAAGACTTTAGGCATTGTAATTGCCCATGGATCAGAAGAACTGAAATGGCCAAATCATTCATGAATAATAAGAAAACAAAAAAAATGACATAAGAGATTGTTTTACGTGAATGAGCAAGACTGAATGGACAGTATGTAATCAAAGTTCAATGAATTTTGTAATTATTGACATTAGAATCGTAATAAAAATATATCACACAGTTCATACACACAAAGATATACTAGTTTCCAAATGGCAAGATGAGTCTTGCCAAATTTTAAAATCTTTTAAAATTTATGTCTTATGGACCTTCAAAACTAGCTTTTTAAGATGATCTAAGTGATGAAAATTGAGATCAGACATCTATTTCCTTGTCCTGTCAGTTCTTTATTACATCCAGGATAACTAACTTGCCTATAGTTTGAGGGAAAAAGTCATTCTAGAAAGAAGTTTATAAGAAAGCTAAATTTTTGAAGATTTTTGGAGGGTGCTTCAGAAAAATTCAACCTCTACTCTCTTCACTGGGACTTTTTCCTGGCTCTATTGTCTGCATCTTGACTACAGTTTTCCCAAAGCTGAATTTCATGTTCCCATCTCCTTCTAGGGCTCTCTAACTTTTGATTCCATAGGCTTCTGGTCTAATTTTGATCCTTCCTACCTTTCTACTGACATGGGCCCTTTCCCTGCCTAAAGAAACAGGATCTGCCTCTGATTTATAATTTTGTGAGTCAAAAGAATATTATTGTGAGCCCAAGGTCTTATTTTGTTTGACTTGATTGATAAAGAGCCTGATTTAAAAGATCTTCCAGCTTCAACATTTGCCATCTATCCAGCATTTATTGAGTGCCAGCTGTGTGCCAGGTATTCTTCCATGCCTCCAAGTACGAAGAGATTAGAAAATCAGCAATTGCAGTCTGTGAGCTCTGGCACAGTCGTGTCACCTTGGGCAAGTTCTTGAACTCTGTTCTTCAGTTTCATTATCTGTAACATGATAACAATAGTGCCCTACATCATAGAGTTGTTCAAAGGTTAAATAATGTATACTATATATATTGCTTAGGGAATCCACAGTTTATTCTGTACACAATGCCAGTCCTCTGCCCTCAAACCTGTCTAATCACCACTCCTTTCCTGGTCTTTTGCCTTCATTGGATTGACCATCTATCTTGATAAAACAGAAGGGGCGGTAGATATTGAAAAGCAGTCACAAACATTGCAAAACCCATTAAAATATAGGTTTACTATGATCTGATTCTTGTTTGCAGAATCTTTTTGTTGCTGTTGTTGTCTTGAACTTTGAAGGTCAGAGACAGATATTATAGTTCTTACTTTTAAGGGTCCATTTATTAAAATATATCCTGTATCAGAGCTAAAAGTGTTATTCAGGCTAATCTAGCCTTAATAAAAAGACTTGAATAGACATTTCTTCAAAGAAGACATACAAATGGCTAGCAAATATATGAAGAGAAGCTCAATATCATTAACTGTCAGGGAAATGCAAATCAAAACTACAGTGATTTATTACCTCACATCTGTTAGAATGGCTAATATAAAAAAATAAAAAACAAAAGATAAGCGTTGGTGAGAATGTGGAAAAATTGGAACATTTGTACACTATTGGTGGGAATGTAAAATGGTACAGCAGCCATGGGAAATAGTATGGAGGTTTCTTGAAAAATTTAAAAGGAACTACTGTATGATCCAGGAATCCCATGTCTGGGTATATATCCAAAATAATTGAAATAAGGACCTTGAAGAGACATCTGCACACTCATGTTCATTGCAGCACGCCAAGATACGTAAACAATCTGATTGTCCACTGGCAGATGAATGTATAAAGAAAATGTGGTACATACATACAGTGGAATTCTTCAGCTTTACAAAAGAAGGAAATATTGCCACTTGTGACAACAGAAGGATGTTATGCTACATGAAATAATCCAGGCACAGAAGGGTAAATACTGCATGATTGATTCCATTTACATGAGATAGTTATACAAGCCAAACTTTAGAGGCAGAAAATACAATGTGATTGTCAGGGATTGGGGGTAGGAGAAATGGAAAGTTGTTCAATGGATGTAAAGTGTTAATTATGCTGGATGGATAACTTTTAGAGGTCTGCTGTATAAAATAATACCTATAGTTAATAATAATGTATTGTGCACTTCAAAATTTGTTAAGAGGTCACGTTAAGCATTCTCATCACAAAAACGAGACACAGGGGAATTTTGGGAGGTGTTGGATATGTTTATTACCTTGATTTTTGTGGTAGTATCACTTGTGTTTGTACATGTCCAAACTCATGTAACTGTCCACGTTAAATATGTGTAGGTCTTTGTATATCAATTGTGTCTCACTGCAGCTGCTAAAAATTTTGGTTTCATTTGATAATGAAGGCTCTTTAGAAAGGCTGATTGCTGCTTATGAGACTTAGAATACACTGTGGGCTGCATACTGTGTCTTTATGTGAGTAATCCTCTTATATTTACAGTTCTTTGCCTTATGTTTATGCAATCTTACAACACAATAAGAAAGCATTTTAACAGTGGTAAATTAATATGTGGCTTAGGAGTGCAGAGCTTTAGCAGAATTAAAAGATTTAAATTACTAATCAAGATAAGTCTTCATGATCCAGATGTATCACATTTATATATACTATGCAACAAACCATTATTTTATTTCTTAACTTATTAAAATGACAGTTATTACCTTATTACCACAGACTAGGCACTCAGGATGCACATACAGAAGACAGTTTCTGTCTTAAGGAATTGATGATTTAATGGAAAAGATAGACCTGAAAATAAATGCTTATTAAACAATGGTAATACTACTAGAGCTATACATGGACATTAAAGAAGAACTGAGGAGGGACGAGAGAATGTGCCCTTGTTGTGGTGCTTTATGATCATTGATTTTTCTTCTTTGGTTTATTAGAGGTTGTATAAATGTGCATAATATTCTGTAGACAGCTAAGTAAATGTTTGGAGCTTGCTTTTTTTTTTTTTTTTGAGACAGAATCTCACTCTTTTGCCCGGGCTAGAGTGAGTGCCGTGGCGTCAGCCTACCTCACAGCAACCTCAAACTCCTGGGCTCAAGCGATCCTTCCGCCTCAGCCTCCCAAGTAGCTGGGACTACAGGCATGCGCCACCATGCCTGGCTAATTTTTTATATATATTTTTAGTTGTCCGATTAATTTTTTTTTTTTTTTTTTATGTTTAGTAGAGACGGGGTCTCACTCTTGCTCAGGCTAGTTTCGAACTCCTGAGCTCAAGCAATCCGCCCGCCTTGGCCTCCTAGACTGCTAGGATTACAGGCGTGAGCCACCGCGCCCAGCCTAGAGCTTGCTTTTTAAAATGAGGAAGCTAATCAAAATTGGTTTGTCACATTATTAAAAAAATTTATGAGAAAAAAGTATACATTGTCAATTGATTGTTATCTCTATCTGGTATTAAATGAAAGATTTGATTTATTTTTCTTAAATTACAGATTTTTTGGCTTGGTTGTTTTGTTCTTTTGATGCTATTTACGTACAACCATGGAGAGCTGTAGTTGGTAGTATGAAATAGTATGAGGTGCTGTGTGCTTGGGATGTTTCATTGGAAAGAGATTTGGGACATAGGGAGAAAAAGACCACAAGAATGGGAGGAGCCATCTTGTATTCATAGTTTTACGAGAAATCAGAGCTCTTAAGTCATAAACAACCACCAAGTAATTGAAGGAGGGAAAACATGATTTTCATTAAACCATGAATTGTGTGATTCTCTTCTATTTCTCCTTTCTTGCTAATTCCATTTGGTATGATTGTGAAACTCTGTTAATAAGCATAGAAAGTCTTTTCATTTCAGAAGGTCATTTGGTTACCCAATAAATGTTTCGTGTAGAACTAAGTGATATGATTTGAGTTTCTTTTTCTTTCCCCAAAACAATTAGTTTGCTAAAGTCTGAAAATATGTTACCAAAATTTAATTCTGGCTATTTGATACTTTGTCCTATAACCTTCGGGCATTTATTCACTTCATATAGAGAAATAGCTCTCTTCATTTGAACACTTCTGCACCTAATGTCTATAATATGGTTTTTGGGGTAGGAAATTTAAAGAAGGATGAGTCACAATCCCTGCATATAAGTAGCTATCCACCTAATAAAGAAAAAGACACTGAATGCAACAATATCTGAAATACAGATAATATTTGACAAAGGCTATGATTTATTCATACGTTAAAAAATGTTTTATGCATCTACCATATTCTGAGCAATACAGGAGATTCTGGGGATAGAGTCATGAAAAAGGCAGGGACATTATGTGGCCTAACAGTTGATGGGAATGACAGATATTTACTAAGAAATAAAGAGCCTTCACCATGGGCCAGACATGTAAGAACCAAAGATAGAAGATCCTTACTTGAGGTGCTGATAACTTAATGAAGAAGATGGGCCAGAAAATAAGCAAGGATTCTACGTTATGGTAAACTCATTAATAGAAGTGTAGGTAGCATATTACAAAAGGACAAAGAAAGTGCAGCCAACATCCTATCTTCTTATCATAGATTTCTTTACTTTGTTTTATTAAATGCTGTATAAACACAGGCAACATTTTATTGCACAGCTAATATACATGCTTGGTGAGTGGCTTATATGTTGAATGTCAAGGAGTGAAACAATGTAGAGGGAAAAATATTAATTCTCTTTGGTGTTTTCAGGGATGGCTTTATAAAAGAGATGTCATCTCAGATGAGTTCTTTATGAAGGATTGGTAGTATTTAGGAGAGGAGGATTCCAGAGTGAGGTGTGAGCTTACGTACACAGGAAGGAAAGTATAGGAATTTAGCACACACTAAATAGATGCTTCCTCTGACACATGAGGAAGTGTCAGAGAGACACCCAGAAAAAGGCAGGGTGTCAAAGCACAGGGCAACTGGGGTAAAGTTGACTTCTAGCAGCTTTACAGATTTGCCTATAGCTATGAATAGTGTTTGTCCACTCAGTCCCAAAATTTTTGTTGAGAAATTAAATACCATGTGCTATACTAAGTATTATTGGGTCAAGAGAGTGAGAAATTTAAAATAGTGTAAGACCATAGGAAGGCAGCTATATCAACAACTCATCATAATGTAAGCAGTGTAAATAAGCCCTGAAATAAAGGACATGCAGTGTGTACAGAAAGAGTAACTAATTTTTAATAGAGTAATTTAGACAGAACGTGTGGACAGGCAGTCTGCCTCTAGAGACTGCAGTCCATGCTGTGTTTTGGGTATAATCATAGTTCTTTATAGATTATCTTAGATGGAGTTCCCTGAAGCCAGATTTTGAAATGGAAAGTTGATGGAGAAGATTGATAGGATGATAATTTTGAAAGAAAGAGATGATAAAGAGAAAGAAAGAGAAACCTACCTGTAATGCGGGTGTTCAGAGGACTTGTGTGCTAAATTGAGGTAATTGGGCCAGGCCTTTATATCTTTGCATCAGTTAGTCTTTGGCAGCAGGAAACCCAGAGTTATAACCTTGGGGGAGGCAGTTTCCTGCAGCTAGAGGCAGTTCCCAGAAACGGACACAGGGGGCGCTGTCAGCAATGTTTCATACTAGAAGAGGCTAACCTGGTAGGTGGAAACCCAATTCCACGCTAAGCGGTTTCCTTTTGGTTTTTCCACTGTAGGCTCTAGAAGGCCAAAGATAGAAAGGTTTGAGGGGAGGAGGTGGCATACGTTGATTTTAGTTTTAGAAAGTTATTTCTGGTAGTCACGTAATGGGTAATTTGGTGGGGTGATAGATGCTGACAAGTGAAACCACTTCAGAGGGTACTGTAATAGTTAAGGCCTGATTCAAACCTACGGGAAGTTTCCCCAAATCCCCCTAACCAGAACAATCATTCTCTCTACCTTTCTCCCGTCCCCTTTAGTTTTTTTATGTTTCTTTTAGCCCCAACCACAACCTGATTCATGCCATCAGTAGCTGATTCTGGGTATGTCTCGCTGCAGTCTGTGAACTCTTGAAGCAGTAGCCATATATTCTCACCTCTGCCTCCCAAAGGACCACATTAAACCATGAATAAAATGGGAATTTGATAAAGATATTTTAAATTAACATTTTATTTTATTCAAAGGAAGAAAGGATTGGCTTCTGTTAATAAAATTGAATCAAGAGCAGTGGAAATGAATCGAATGTCACTGAGGAGGTAGAAAAGTGAAGAACTGCTTTTGTCTATGGCATAATTTTCGTAACATAGAAATTATTTGTGCAATAAATACACTGAAACACAACTAGTGGAGTCCATTTATATTTGTGTATTTATTTGGTACATTTTCCTGGGCCATATCTTATAATATTTTCCCTTTTTATATAAGTTTCTCAGAGTTTGTTTTTCCAATTTACACTTCAAAGAGAAAACATAATTTGAAAGTTGTTTCTGCCCTTTAATGATGTTTAATAACATGCCTGCCTAAGGCGTTAAAGTTCAGGTAACATTTCTGTCTTAGCGAAACCTTGACTTTTCTAAGACGCCTTTCTTCTGTCTGAGCTCTAAATGAATGCCCCCAATTCCTTTGCCAACTCTGTCAAGGTTGTATGACCCCAGAAGCCTGTCAAGACTTTCAGAAAGTTGAGAGTAAATGTATTTTTCTGTCTCAGGGTCCAATTTGGTCAAGAGAAGACATGGCAAAAAATTGCTTCCACAATATATTTTAATTTTCATTTGCCATGTCTTCTCTTGACTAAATTGGACCCTGAGACAGGAAAATACTTTTACTCTTAAGAAAGCCTTTGATTCAAATGGGTAAAGTTTTCCAAAGCTGAGAGGGAGGACATTTTATCTGTGAAAAAAAAATTATAACATGGTTGGCAGAAGCATGGAAAGTGGCATCAGAAAATACAGAGTGACAAGCTGTGTGGCCACAGGCAGCTCAGTGTCCCTATGTTTTAGTCTTCTCTCCATAATATTGAAATAACATTATTTCCTATTGTAACCAACTTACAGGGACAATATAAGGATATAATTAAGTGGAAGTAGTTTCTACATTATAAAATGCTATATAAGTCTTAGTTTGCGTAATGCTTCTTCTCCAAACGTTTTTGTTTCAAAACAACCTGTGATTAGAAAAACAGACAAATGTTAGAATACATTGTGTTTGATCTTTAGTTAGTTATGATAGCCAAACGTATTAAGTGCTTACCCTCTTACCAGACCCTGAGAATGATCTCATTTAATTCTTTTAATAACCCTGTGATGAAAATAAAAACCATTTTTCTCATTTTACAGACAGATGTGGGAACTGAAGTATATAGATTGAAATAAAATGATTTTTATAGATCTGTTATGTGACAGGCAATATCTATATGACTAGAGCCTAAATTGCTAATGTTTACCAATATGCTATATTAGTACATGAATATAGATAAGCAGCAGTGAAAGGGTTAACTTAACATGTGCTGTGCTGTGTATGTGTATGTCTGTTCATGTTTATTACATATATAGGAATTCATAAATAAATATCTACAATAGAGAAACTTGTAGTATCAAAAGAGAATGCTGTTATAGACATTGAATATTGAAGGTGTATGTGTGTACCTAAAGATAATAAGCATCTAGAATAACTTTTTTCATTTAGAGTACTTAATTTTGGAAATAATCTTTTTTTTTTTTGAGACAAGAGACTTGGTCTGTCACCCTGGCTAGAGTGCAGTGGCATTAGCATAGCTCACTGCAACCTCAGACTCCTGGGCTCAAGCGATTTTCCTGCCTCAGTCTCCCTCAGACTGGTCTTGAACTCCTGAGCTACAGTGTTCCTCCCACCTTGGCCTCCCAGAGCCCGAGGATTATAGACGTGAGCCACCGTCCCCAGCTGGAAATCATCTTCTAAATGTAAAACACCATGCTCAGTGCTCTAAATCAGTGCTGTTTCATAGAAATATAGTATGAGTCATATATGTAATTTTAAATTTTCTGATAGCCACATTAAAAGAGTAATAAAAATCAGGTGAAATTAACTTAATAGCAATACTAGATACAGCAAATGATTTTAATCCCTATTTCCCTTGCAGACCTGAGGAAAAAAAAATCATACAAAAATTAAATCACTGTCTTATTTTACAAAATCAAGATTGACTTTTCAATTTTAAAAGTCTCTGCTTTTAATATTGATGGGCTGCTTTGGGAAATCTACACCTGTAGATCATTAGCCTTGTGAGGGGAGGCTCTCATTTCTGAGATGGCTGTCTTTTATGTACAATCCTTGATGAAAAAATAATGAATTTCTTTTCAATTTTTTTTGCACTATATTTGTATTCAATGCATGACTGTGTTCTCTTTATTCTAGTCATTTGCTAAATTCCAAAGCAAAGTGATAACTAATTATTTAAATTCAGCAAATGTATATTGATTACCTGCTTTATGCTATCTATAGATGTAATTATGAAATAGTTCGTTCACAGGTGGAGCTAATAGTCTAGGAAAGATAGACAAATACACAAGTACATAATTAAATGTAATAAGTGATTTATTTCTATGATATTATTCACAGATATAGTATATGGCACTTTTTTCCCCAAACTCTTACTTGTTTCAAACCTGCTACATGAGAGAATAAGACACAGTTGCTTAGAGGATAGAGAAAATCGTAGCCATTGCCTGAAAGGAATGAAGTTTGATGTTTTGTTGAATGATAAATCAATAAATATTTATAACCTTCGGTAAACTTCTAATTTAGGAATGTTTTCTGTTTATAAAATATTTAAAAGTCAAAGTAATACATGCAGTCTGTAAGTATTAAATGCTATTTTATTATCAACATTTAAACTTGTTACTCAATAGATGAGTATTAGAGCTTTTTAAAAAATGTAGTAAATATTGTTGATTTTGTCTAGCAACCATTCAAGCACCCTTTCTATTTGGAGAGAATTCCTCATTATTTGGGGCTTGGAAGTCAAATAGTCTATTCCTTCTCCATACTCTTCGGCAGCCAGAGTTTGGGGATATGACCTAGGTTCAGCCAAGGTAGAGTCCAGTGACTCCATAGAGGACGTCTGGTGGTGGTGGCACCAATGGCAGCATCCTAACCAGATGGTTTCTGGATCGTGACTTTGGCTCTTTTCTTGGTGTCCTGTCACTCTTGCTATTTTCTGAGCCAAATTCTCCAGCATTCCTGTTCAATCTGTGAATTACCAATCTGCCAATTAATTTGATTTTGGAATCAATTAGCCAAAGTCAGTTTTAGGCATTCACAATCAAGGATCTGACTTTTATAGCAATTGGCACCAGGAAGTGGGTCAATGGCCTAACAGCCTCAGGGAAATGAAAATCTTATCTCTGGTTAAACTGGGATTGAAGGCAGTGACAAATCCAGTTAATGCTCAGTAAGTATCTGATAGCCTGTGACATGCAATGACAAAGCAACTGCTTACCACCTGTGGTTACCATTAATAAGGCATCCATTAAAAGTGAATCTTTGAAGCATCACACCTATGTAAGACTAGAACAGAATTAAGGACATATAATGTCAAGGATGCAGGGAAGAATATTTGCTTCTAATGGAAATAAATAAAGATAGAGAAGGAACAAGTCAACGTTCAAAATTCTTAGCTCAAGGTATGAACTACAACTTGGGAACTTTCTATCAGTATGCTAAAATAATTCATTGTCTTTTGCTGCTGCAGTGTTGAAAATCAAATGCAAAATTTGAAAATGCAGATTGTCAGATACATTCATTTGAGTTCACAGAAATGCCAAGTCTCCCATATGAAAATGGATTTTAATAAAGGATAAGAGAATGTGAATCATGTACTTTAGATGATACCAAAAGGTACAAAGACCTTGATGTAGCTTCAGCCCAAACTCTCAGTGGCCTCCCTGGCCAGCTGTAGCTGTCCCAACTTCCATGTCTGATGAGGCTGTTTCACCCCTGATTTAAAGATGATGAAGTCATTTTTTTTTTGAGACAGGGTCTCGTTTCGATCATAACTCACTACAACCTCAAACTCCCAGGCTCTATTGATCTTCCTGCCTCAGCCTCCTGAGTAGCAGGGACTACAGGTGTGCCACGATGCCTGGCTCATTTTTCTATTTTTATTTTTTTTATTTTTGTAGAGATGGGCACTTGCTGTGTTGCTCAGGTTGGTTTTGAACTCCTGACCTCAAGTGATCCTCCTGCCTCTCAGATCTCTTTGGAGAAAATTTCAGGGTAAGAAAAGCCAATCGTTTTGAAGACTTGTCTGTACCTCAATGTCTGCAAACTTATTACTAGAATTGGGGAATGGATGATAAATGGAGGCCAGATTCAAAGTTAAACCTAAGTGGAGAAGATTTCACCCCAAAGAAATACAAAGAACTGGAAAATTCTTTTAAAAACAATTTGGGAGCAATGTGTGAGAAGCTATTCAGAGACACTAAGAAAGGAAGAACAGTAGTACATCAGATTAAATTTAATAATCAATTCAATCAGAATGCTCTCTTAGCCAACTGGCAAAAATCTCAATTAATATGTAGCCCGTGCTAAGTCAAATTGTGATGCCAAAAATTCCTTGACATACATAATGTATACAAAAGTATCCAAAGGTTAGGAGTGATAGAATTTCTGGAATAAATCGATCATTTGTGATCTATTCACCTATCCTAATCATGTCTTCTAAGAGGGTTTAGAAGGTCTGCTCTTCACCAAGGACTTGATAAATATATTGGTCAAGGGAGTGCCAAATTCTCTGAAAAGTCCTGCAGGGTTTCAGATGTTGAAAGGAGACTCTGCAATTGAAATTAGTTCCTTGATACCAGTGGGGTGGAAAGATCCTGGGGTAGCAGAAGCGACATAAGGGTATTTCACAACCAGGGGAAAAGCGAACATGGCTACCATGAAAGGAAATCAAAAGGGCCTTGCCTCAGTGTCACTGGTGGTGGCCTAAGAGTGCATAGGACTACGTGTGACTGAATCTTGGAATGTCCAGGACCTTGCTCTGTCCTGAGAATGAAATTCCCTGATCTATATCTTTCACAGATCCTAAAATCCTAGTATAAATTTATAGTTAAGGAAGGATGCTTCAGCACTACCACAAGTACCTATTGTGACTCTTCATTCTAGTCTTCATCTAAAAAAATCTGTGGTCATTTACCAAATAATTATGCACTAGGGAGTAGGAAGTACATAAAGTTTTCATGGCTTATTGGATGCTGGCTTGAAGTGAACAATAATCCCTGGGAATCCAAAGCATGACTGTACTCTATTGATAATAGTAGGTTTTAGGGCAATCAAGTGATAAATGGAATTGTGACCCACGCCCTCTTCTTGGTAGAATCACTGTTATCTCAGCTACATTGTTTTTTTTTTTAATTTCAGCATATTACGGGGCTAAAAATATTTAGGTTACATATATTGCCCCCAGATGGTGCTTACTGCATCCATTAGGTGTGAATATCCTCCCCCCTCCCACCTGCTCGACATTTGATGAATGTAACTACTATATATGCACATAAGTGTTGATCAATTAATACCAATTTGATGGTGAGTACACGTGGTGTTTGTTTTTCCATTCTTGGGATACTTCACTTAGTAAAATGGATTCCAGCTCTATCCAGGATAACATAAGAGGTGCTAGATCACCATTGTTTTTGTGGCTGAGTAGAACTCCATGGTATACATATACCACATTTTATTAATACACTATATATTGATGGGCACTTGGGTTGTTTCCACATCTTTGCAATTGTGAATTGTGTTGATCAGCTACATTCTTCAGTTGTTTTGTAGATCACTTATTGCATATCACTTGAAAAACAGGAAAATTGGGAGGGGTGTGATCCAGAGGGATTGATCTTATTCATCAAGGGTGAATAGAATTTCTGCTATCTTGTGGGATCTGGAGAACTATGGATGGAAATCAAGTGACCTCTTGGGGTCCCTTCCCATGCCACGATATCTCTAGTAAAAGTTGATAGAAGATAAATGCAACATTATACATTCGAGATAACTAAGGGCTAAGCTCCCTTAGAAATACAAATGTGTGTTTCCAATGGAAAAGAAGTACTAACCAGTGCTGCCTGATTAAGACAATTGGAGCTTTTGGATTTGGAGCAATTCAGTAATTTATCAGACTATGGATTGCCTACTTTTGGAGAGGAGTAAAGGTATTTTGAGTTGGAAGAAGGGTATTTGAATTAAGTAGGGTGGTAACTCTTTTTGAAGAACAGGTAAGACTAGGAAGAAGGGAACATTTGGGTAATGGGCAAACCAAGGAGTCAATATTTGTTATTTTTTTCTATTAATTATTAAAATTTTTTGTCTTTTAGGGGGAATCCCCAATGTGTGTAACTTAGTGGAAAGTAGAGCTCCTTTTCCAACTAAGAAAGTCTTATAGAGACAAATATTTTCTTTCTTTACTTCTTGGCAATGAGAGCATTGGCATGTGATCAATGCTTGGTTGCTCCCCTGGGAACAATGCATCTTGAGGAAGTGACCCAGGGACATGCAATAATTTTATGCCCCTTGCCTCACAAAAGTCCTTTGTGTGCCAAGGACAGATGGGGTTTTTCCGGGCACTATCTACAGGGAATAAAACTCTGATCTCCTGGGAGATGTGAGGGGGTGATAGTTATCTGACCATATGAGATCAGGATAATTTCTTTTCCACTTACCGTGTTCTCAACCCTGAGCCTTACCCTTTTCTCCTTCTACCAAATCTGGTGCCTACAAGCCTCTTGGGAATTCTGCAGGATGAATCAACTCGATTTTCCTGGGTATCCCAAAGTGCAGATAACTGCACTTAGAGTTATAGTTCTCACACTTAGTAGTCACTCTTTTATACTTTTCACCTTCCAAAACTTGGTTGAAATGTTTCACCCACTGAGGTCTCCTATATGCTTTGTTCTTTTGACTTGATATACTTTTCATTTCTTTGATGCAATTTTGGAAGAGCTTCTGGAGGCAGAGGAGACAATTTGTCAATGTGCCAAGTTTAACATTGGGATCTCACAAACCATCCTCTTTCGGTGGTTAGGATGAGCACGGCAGGATGACCAGGTTGTTAACATGTGTCCAGAAGTTGACTGTGAATAATATCACTGTGATCTAAAGCACGGGCCCACAGCATATGGAAACAGATGCACTGGTAATGATGATACAATAGCTCCCTTCTTTTTCTTTTTGTCATTTTTAGTGTAAGATGTTAGGATCCCAAGGAATATTTTTGCATAGGAGTTTGACTACTATCAATGTCTGTTCCAATTTTGATTTCTAATTTAGACAATATTATAAGAAAATCCAGCATATGGACATGCCAAAAGTTTCATAGGAAAAACTAATTGGGTTTTTATGTTTGCTGTAACCTTCTCAGTTAAAGTACTTTTGCAGACTTTTTTTTCCCTAGTAAAATTAAAAGAACTTAATGTTGTTTCATATGGTTCAGCTTGAAAGTATATGTACTAACCCTTTCTTTCTACTGTATCTAAAAATCAAAGAACCTCAAAAATTATCCTGGGTCTGAAAATCAGATATTTTCATGCTGAGATTAGGACTTAAGTTTATTTCCAAATATCACTACCCTGGTTGAATTTATGGCCTTTTAATGCCCTAGACTGTTTCCTTTTGAGGACTCTGCCCAAGACTCTGATCTTTCTATAGTTGACCTATGAGATTTGAAAGGGAAAAGCTTCAGTAAAACATAGAGACGTTGCCTGTAGTCAAGGGATACGACCTCAGGCAGCAAGAAGGGGGGGAAAAAAGACCATGTCAATTTCTATTTCCAAGAAAAGCTGGTTGCTGTTTTGATAACAGTAATGTCCCTTTAGTTCAAAGTTACCAGCTATCAAAACAAGTTGCAGTTCATAGCAGACTAACTCCTTTCCATTACAGAAAAGCAGATCCTAGTGTAATTGAGTCCAAATAAAAATATATTTACAGAGAAAACTAAGCCCATGGATAACAAGCAGAAATAAGCAAAAAGCTAAGATTTTTAAATGTTCAGGCAAAAATGTGTATATATTTATATATGTCTCATACACTGTTTATATCCCTACAACTAAGAAATCATTAGAAAAATTGTATTAGAAGAACATGAAATTCTGCAAGGTGACACACCGGAGAGACAGAGTAATAGAAAGTAGTCATCTCTCAAAACAAAATACAGATTCACTCTTGCTGCATCGCATGTGCTAACTGTTCAGCAAAGCAGTTCTGCTCTGCACTTGGTATGAGGTTTGAGCAGGAAGTATTATTGTCTGGCATCAGAGCCAGGGCAGGATCCAGCTTGAACCTCCAAGTCATTTCACAAGGAAATATGAAATTGCAGAACAATGTGGGTGGGCAATGGACTTGACCTGATTCTCATTTATTAAATAAACACAGATTCGAGTAGTTGTACTTCTGAGAGCATTAGCAGTGGCATTGCCAAGGTATAGCTCTTGGGGTAGAGGGAGTTTGATCCCATCATAAATCTCCATGAGCAACCAACCCCCTCCAAGTCACCCCTCATAAATTTACAATCTAAGTAATCTAAGAAAAATCAAGTGTTCTTGCTCTGCAATGTAGATTTAAAACAAATCAGTTAGCCTTCACCTCCAAAAACCTTCTCACCACTGAGTTCCTTCAATAGAGAAATCCAGGAGCTGCCACCCCACTAAGTTTTAGTTCAGCTCCCAGGATTGCCTAGTGTTGGTTTCTCGCTGAAGCCAGAGCACGAGGGGCCTCCCTGGTCTCCAGTCCTCTTGTATCCTTGTTACATTTGCTGGCAGCGGGAGCAGGTCAAGAAAACCATATTGTTTGTGTAGTATAAAAGATGACTTCTTAAAGACGTGCAGACAGCAAAATCCATGCTTAAGCAATTGTAAAAACAAGAAACACCTGAAATCAATTAATAATCTATTTATACACGTAAAAACTGGAAAATGATTTCTTAGTGTATGGACTGGACAGCTCTCTGAAAATGTTTCTTCACAAGCTTCTTGGCAGGGGCGGGCGTATTCTGCTTCTAGGCAGAAAGGAAGCCACGGGGGCGGCGGCGAGGACTTGCAATGTGTGAAGTGGATGCTCCAACAATGGGGAATACCCATTGCAAATCAAGTGCATCTTTCCAAGATGCACTGGATAGAAAATAACAGAAAGAGTACCACACAACTTCATCACATCACACTGCTGCATTTCCTAATTATGGTATTTGTCAGTGTAACCAGTGAAAACTCAATATTTGTCAGATAACTATGTTCTAAGCCTGTGAGTTTCCAGTCAGTGTCTGAGCCAGAGAACTTGTGAGCCAAAATTCCCTCCCATGTAGCTATTTGTCATCACCTGAAAGCACTTATCAGCTGATCTAAATATGTGAAAGACACTCTGCTGGGTGCTGTGTGTAAATTGAGCCACGGTATTTAAGGTGGGAAAGAATCTTAAAATCCATTGAGTCTAACAGCCACATTAGCCTTGGAAAGACTTGAAGACTGTCTTCTTCAGGATACACCCCTGCTATCAGAGGGATAACCACTGCTATAAATAGAACTTCTAATAGAACATCTAAAACAAAAATAAAATATGCATAAGCAAATAGGATAGCATCGATGTGCTATAGGCTGAAGGATGTCAAGAAAGCTGTAAGGTAAGACAAGGAAGACAACCAGGACTGGATTTTTTTGTTTTTTGTTTTTTTTTTTATTTCATTCGAAATATTTTTTCTCCAGCCACAATGTGGCAACAAGTTTAATAGCTTTCTATCCTCATAGTATGCAATTTTTTGGAGTCTGGGTTTTTTTTTTTTTAACGGCAACTGGGGCTATTAGGCTACATTTTCATTAGCTGTCACTTAATTGGACAAAACTTCTGACCAGATGCAACTGGAGTGTTTTTGTGTATGAGGCATTGTCTGCTTATTAAGTCTTGCCTGTCATTTCGATTTAAACTGTTGAGTGGACATTGCTGCTTGCGGAAGGTAGAAGTTGGCCTAAAAGCTACTGGGGATGGAATGGTCATTTTTGTGAGAATCAAGCAATTCGCTGATGTTGGGGATAATATTAAAGAAATCAGCTGGAGGCAATGATGGTCCACATAGTCTTGACAAATGTTAACAGAACTGAGGATATGCTTATGATGTTCTTGAGGATGGACATTTTCATGACGCAAACAGTGGAGAGAACTCCCCTTGGAAGAAGACAAAATGAAAGAATTTTGTCTAGCTTCCAAATGGAAATGGAAACCCCCTAACAGTGAAAAATAAAGAGGGAGGCCAAGGGAAGTTCTTCAATTAAAAGGCGTTGGCCTTCTCAATCCATGAGCCATGTTGTTCCAGGGTTTGTGTTCCACCATAAATTTTATGAAGAGACCCTGTGATCTGGCATCTTGAGTTGGCATACAATTGAACCCATTTACAGGATCTTAATCTTCTCTGCCAAGGGAATTATCATCTGAATGGGAAAACCTTTGCAAAATTTTCCCTTCATCTTACAAGAATGACTAATTTTAGTTGTATCACAAGGAAGCATTTTGTTCCAAACACAGTTCCTAGAAATAGCGGGGCATTCCCATCCAACAGATGAAAACCTTCCTTGCAAGAACCAAACCAGCATGTTCTGGCAACTTGTCAATGAATCCAAATTGCCTGCTTTTGAGAAGATTGGAAGAAGATGGTGCTTCTAATAGAATGGATAATTCCCAGATCTTCGTGTGGATTATCTGGATTGTGGATATTTACAGCAAAATTTCAATCCCATGAGGTCTCTTCCTCATCACTCTCAGACCCTTCTTTTTTTTCTGTTCTTGCTTATTTAATGAAAGCAAATTTTATCATCAGGCTAAACAAAGCTTAATGGTACATTTAAATCTATGATATAATTGTGATTTAATGTAAAAGCAACTTTGGGATTATATAGTTATAAATATGATGTGTCAATACATTTTTAAAAATTAAAATAAAAGTTAAAAATTTAAATTTAAATTTTAAGAATGCATGGCATATTGGAAGTTCATTGAACTGAATTGGGACGACAGGGTCCAGTTATGGCTTTTCTAGTAACTAATTTAAATCAATAGCCTCATTTGTCCATCTGTATAATGAGAGAATTGACCTAATTAATCTGTACGTTTTTTTCCAGACCTAAAATTTTTTGATTCTGAATATAACATGCTCTTTCCATTTATATCAGAAATAGTCAGCAATATAAGATAGTGTTTGCTAAGTGCTGAATGAGTGTATTAGATAAAGGCAGAGAGGTCAGTTGTAGCCAGTATGGCAAGATAGCTTCATGGAACTTCTGTGATCTGAACCAGGACTTGAAAAGTGGCCAGGAATGTCATGGGTGAACTGAGTGTTACAGCATTGAGAAGTGGCATGGAGGAAGAAAAGCTCCAGATGTGTTGAGATATTAGGAAGTAGACTAACTGGTGCCATGGAGAGTTCCTTTAGGAGAGGCTAGCATGAAGTTTAGAAACCAAATTACGGACAGTCTATGTGCCTGGATATACAGAATTTATGCTAAAAAATAAGGCATAACCTTTCTGGTGCTTGGGAGGGAGTTGGGTAAATGGGGGAATTACATGGGCAAAAACGATTTTGGAAAAGGGAAAAATGTTACTCCTTTCCCATTATCAGTTTCTGTTTTCTTTCAAAAGCATGGACACCTAAGAGTTGAGTTTGTATTCCATGTTAGAACATAGCACTGGGGCAAGATCTTAGGATCTCTTGGATTTCTACACTAGTTCAAATTTCCTAATTTTATTGTTTAGCTCAATTTTTCTGATTAATTAGAAGTTCATCAGGGAATTTGTTTCTTGTGTCACAGATTACTTACTTAGAAGTTATTTATTTTTCAAGTATTTTATGTATGCTGTGCTTACGAGCTTGGACTGAGTTCTGGGAATAAACAGACACATCCTTCACTTCCTGGAATTTATAGTCTCTCTCCATCCACTTCTTTGGCTGAGTGATTTTTCAGCACTTGTATTTTGGTATGGATTTTGCATATTTTCTTGGCCATGGTAAAATAAAAAAAAAAAAAGCAACTCTACAGTGTACGTCCACACAGTTTAACAGTTATCAGAAATTCTTGTTTCCCTCAGGGAAGAGTTTGCAATCAACACCATTCCATATCACTTGTGTTATCATGTTCATAATGATAAATTCCAAGTATGTTAACTTAATTAGTCATTTTAAAATTTAAATCATTTTATTTGCATTATTTTCCCTGGAATATGCAGTTCTTATCTTTAGAAAACTCAGTGGTTTCTGTGGGGAGAAAAGATAAGGGAGTGAACAGATATGATGGAGAAAATAAAGAAGATGATCAGTTGGGTTCCATTCAATGAAGACAGTGAAGACGGATCCACTAATTTCTATTGTATTTTCAAGACTCGTAATTCACCCTCAAAAAAGGTAAAAATTCTTTCCTAGTCTTTTCGTGATCTAATGCCTATTGAAAGCTTCTCCATGATTTTTATTTTAAACTGATTTCACTTGTATAAAATGTGGGGCAACTTGGGATTCTCACACTGTGATGTGATTGCTCTTAGGGATGGTCTGGGTACCACACTTTTTAGTACATCATAAAAGAAAGGTTATGCTTTTCTTAATTTAGAGATTTTAACATTTTAAGATGTTTAAAAGCCATTATAAAACTTAGTATGGTGTTTATATTAGGGTAGTGTAGCGGAAATTGTTTTGCACTAAGAGTCCCTTGACTACATAAGTACTCACAATTCCAGACCTAGAAATCATTATGAAGTTTTGCCAAGTGGAGACTTTTCCATGTTTTAAAGGATTCTTTGAAGCCTATCTTCTTCTGGGGTCCATACAAAACCTTGGGAGATGATCCAGTATATCTTTGTGATCAGTGCTTTTAACCAGATTTTATTTACTTATTGGACTTGCTGACTTTATCTGATTATCAGGAAATTCTATGAGTCATACTTAAAATTAACAATGATACCAGACAGTTAGATTGAGCTAGCTGGGTCAGGGAATTGTTAGTGCCGGGCAACTTCTTCCTATGTGGGCAAACTATGCCTCGTGTCCTAACTCAAACTGCCGCATTTCTCCACATTGCCATGGACTTCCTGGTTGTTCCAACACTATGTCTTGCCAGGGCTCAGTAGTGGTTCCTACTTTTGACCTTTTTCTCCTTTCTCTTCTTAATACAAATCTATTGTCTTTGCACATTATGTATTGTTAATTATCTGAGTCTGTTGGAAAACTGAAAATATGAACGTATACTTTGCTACCCCTGGAAACCTTCCCTCGCTCACCAGCTAGGTCAGATTTTTCCTGTCATACAATCTCCTTGCTCTTTGTGCTCCTGCATTACCTTTTTCCCAGGTATGATTGAGTATTTATGTACTTGTTTAATATACATTTTTCCTACTGTATTGTATGCTCTAAGAAGGAAGGGACACCACATTGTCCACTGTTACATACCCATTCCCTAACACAACACCTGGTACATACAGGAGGACCTTAATGATTGCACCAAACAACTGAGTAGAATTTCTGCTAGATTTTATATAATAGTGGACACTCAATAAGTGCTGAGTTGAATAATGCCTCAATTCAGTGTATAAGACCTTTTCTCAAGGAGGATTTAGAGAAATAATGGTGGGAATTTCAGTTCAGCAACAGTTCAGTGGGGGAAATAATACCAGCTCAACATTTTTATAAAGCTGTTCCTGGTTTCTAATAACAATATAGGCCCTTCCTCCCAAATGTGGTATCAGGTCAAGGAGAGCTCACAGGATTTACTTTATTCCAGACCACGTTAATTTCCCCTTACATTTGTACATTGCTAACTCCATATAGTAATGGCTGCATCTTATAGGAAATTAAAAGGATAAAAATAATCTCCCTTTGCTGTTTAAAATTCAGAATGACTTTGGTTAAAATTAAAGTGGAAATAATAACCACAGACATAAGCCAGTTTGGGTGTGGAGCAACAATGTGATGGGAATTGGCTGAACTCCTGAGGATGCCTCATGAGAAGGTGCTGAACACCCTGCAAAATGGTTGCAGCTGGGGCTGGGGGTGTGCAATGGGAGGCTTCAAGAGGGGCCGTCCAGGCCTCACCTCCCCCATGTTGGTGGGTCCTCTACTTTGAGAGGCAGAAGATGGGAACATTTAAGGTGCAGGCTCTGATGCCAGATCACATGAATTCAAAGCTCACATCTGTCACTTCCTCTTGGGCTTTTTCTGGGAAAGTTAGATTCTCTGTGCTCATTCTCTTTATCTTCAGAACAGGGATAGCGGCAGTGCCCTCCGTATAGGGTTATTGTGAAGATTACATTAGTTAGCACACGGAAAGTAGGTAGAAGAGTTTGCTAGAATGAATGTTCAGCAAGCATTATTTTTGTATGACTAGCATACAATGGGGAACTTGATCACTATGCCAATGAAACAAGCCTGGTTTTCAAATGCTCATCATTCTGGCTAAAGAAATTGAAAAATGGAAATGAACTCAAGTTACTCTGTTTTTCTGAACTACTTGCATGAAATCATAATATTTGGAATCTGTCATATTTAGTTTTAACATCTCTCTTGAGTAGACAGGGGAAGTATTGATATACCTCCTCAGTAGATGAGGGAATTAAGATAGGAGAGGTTAAGTAATTTGACCAAGATCAAATGCCTGCAGTGGGTCAAGGATTAGAATTCAGTTCTCCTGAAATATTTTCCAGGAATTTTGTATTACTACTTGGCTACTGCTCAGAGGTTGGCTTCAGATTCAAAGCTCTTAACTTTCTTTGCCTTTATTCTTTTATACATCTATTCACTCTGGTCATGCAAATGTCCTGAAGAGTATCTACTGGGTGGAGAGCATTACTGGTTGAGATAACGTTCAGTATACCATTGACTTTTTCTGTCCATATTTAATAAATAGCTACTAAGTTTTAGGCAGTAAAGGATATAGAAAATGAACAAGACCTTGTTCTTGACCTCAAAGAATTCATGTTACAGTGGGGAATGCAGATAGGAAATGAATTAAAATACAATATGATGTGTGTTAATACTGTAGGGAAGCACATACACCAAGAGGGTAGAGAGACTGGGCAGTAACCCAGCTTGGAGAAGGGAGGGGGCAGTGGTTAAAGACATCTGGGCTGAGTTCACACTGAGTTCAGGAGTTAGGCAATGTTGATTCTAAAGAGCCCATGTGAAGTGACATTTTTCATATTCCAGGTACTATTCTAAGGCCTGTGCAAGTGTTAATAAATAACAAAGAAATACGGCACTATTAAAACGGTGGCATAACTTTGAATACAAAAATTTAAAAATATATCTTGAACTTGTTCACTCTCTTTAGCTTCAGTGCCACTGTCACCTCTGTTGAACAATTATGTAGTGTCCCAACTGCCCACGCTTTCTGCTCTTCTCCCAGTTCAAGCCATTTCCCACACAGCAGCCAGAGTTCACTTCTTAAATGATAAAATGTATGTTACTTTCCTGCTTAAAACTCTCATTGACTTCTTATTTTTTTTAGAAGCCCCAAATTTTCTTCATGGCCTATAAGAACTTGCATGACATAGACCCTTCCCACTTCCCTTATATTCATTTTTCTTTTGTTTTATTTATTTTTTCTTTTTCTTCCATTCTCTTCTCTCATCTCCTACTGCTACCTTTTCACAAGTCACTGTACATGGTGCATGGAACACTGATGCCCTGGGATGTTAATATGTGATTCTTAAAAAAAGAAAATGATTTTGTGGTTAGATAGGTTTGGAAAATATGGAGTCAAATGAAGACAGAATTTTTTTTCTTTATGCTTTTTAGACCTTACATATACTAAAGATGAACTGGAAATTTTGCATTATTATTAGAAATTTTCGATTATTTTCTAATCTAATTTTATTGAGCAAAATATTTTTTTCAAGGTGATCCCCATGTGAACACACTCTTAGAACATACTTTGGGAAATGCCCCATCCTAAAGAAAAACCGTATCAAAGAAATTAATCTTAAATTGAAATCAGAAGGTCAGAAAATTTATGACCATCTAAATCTTCTATTTGGGAGAAAAAATGGAGGGAACAGAGTTAAGAAAAGTTCATGAAATCCTAAGAGATACAGTAGGACCTTTTTACCTTTTGTATTCAATAACTAGGGTTTCTATCACGTTCTCAAATTAGGTTCCAAGGATTGAAATTGAGTCACTCTTTTGAGTTAATTAATTCCAATAAGGGTTTATTGAAGATCTACTGGGTGAGTCTATAATTGGAAAGCTTCCTTGGCAGAGAGCACCACCAGGATGAGGGAACTGTAAAATTTTCCTTCCTGTTTTCCAGTCAGATAGGGTGGTACTATATTGATACGAACATGGGTGGTCCTTAACACAGTCCCATGAATCAGAAATTATATTTGCCAAATGTTAATCTGTTGTAGAATTAATAACAAAATATGTGTGTGTGTGATGAGTATCATTTTGTGGATTTTACCTGTTTACAAAAGAGGGGAAAAGAAAATTATAAAACCAGGTAGCATAAGTTCATAAAAGGAATAAAAGTTATACAGATTTATTTGATATACCCAGCTCTATATTCAATGATCAAAAAAGACTGAAAGAAAACTGCCAGAGGGCTGCTATGGTTTAATGCTAGTGCAGTTTAGTTCAGTTGTTGTGTTTTGTTTTTCTCTCTTTGACTTTCTGCAATTATAGGGTGCAAGGAACGGTTTTTTAGGAATTTTAGGGTGTGAGGAGTGCGATGGTTATTCTACAATAATTTCTCAGCAACAAAAGCCTTCTTTTGGGAGGCCTTACTTTTCATTTTCTATGATTTTTAATGCTGTCAAACACCTCTTTCCCAGAAATGAAAGAATAAATATGAATGAAGAAAAGGACACACATTTTTGAAAGAACATATTCAAAGAAAATGTATTGTTACGATATGTCTATTACTATTAGTGAGGAAATGAATATAACTGTAACCATGAAGCATGGACGAAACTTGTGTGCCTGAAAAATCTCATGATTGGCATCTACAGGGCGGCAGCTACTTAAAAGACTGTCCTAGCACAAGTTACAAGCACTCTTGACTTTTAGGGTCATGAAGTAGCTAAAGGAAGATACAGATTGGATTGGTAACAGAATCTTAGGAAATTTGGTTGAGCTGATGTTGTCTGGCCATATATGCATGAAATAAGGACAAAGGCATCTTCCACCTAATAGCCCACGGATAATTCAAGAGTAGGCTTATATGAGGAAGAGATAAACCTCTTTTTTATCTTGCCACTATGATCTTATCATCAACTCAAGATGTTTGTCTGGAAATATCCCATGCTGCTTGTGACTTGTGAACTGTCTACATTTTGGACATCTAATGTACATCTTGGTGATTTGGTTCCTCTCCCATGCACATACAAACAGATTTAAAAAAAATTCAGAGAAAGTAGGGCCCATTCTTATTTCTGATTGCTCAATCTATTACTTTACAAATATATCTGTATCTGGTCCCAAGCAAAGATATCTTTTGCCAGGAACAAACAGAACTCCATAAAAGCAATTTGAATAAAAAAAGTAATGTGTTGGTCCTGGGAGACAATCCTTGTACTTGCCAGGGAAATTAGTGGGAAGAGTTATAAGTATGTCACTTAAAGCCTCTGGGCCTCATCTGTGAAACAATGTTCTCTACTTCTTCCATGAAGGTTCTGTAGGGTTCAAATTAGAAAATATATGCAAAACTGGTTTGTCAATTGTAAAGAACTTATAAATGCTCGTGTATTGAGCATGTTCTGTTTCCCACTGAAATAGAAATAGACCCCGAACAAAGGAATCAAATGCCAGTGGTCTTTCTAGGAGAAGATCCCAGAAAGTTCTCAAGGGAGAATGGGGAAATGAGACCAATAGGAAGTACCTTATTAAGCAGATCACTGTTATGGAGAATTGGGGCCCACTCCCACTGGTGTATAACACCCCTTAGATATGTGCTACCTGAACAGTGAGGAAACCGGTGTAGCCTCCTCTACCACTTACCATGGGCTGAGGCTACACCTGGAGGTGTCAGTGTTCCAACACTTTTGGCTTGGACAGCGTCTTGACCATGCACACCGGAGAGATCCCTCAGGTAGAGAGAAATGAGTGCTCGCAGCACGAAGTTGTGAGGGTGCCCAGACTGGTGAGAACTAACGGGAGGTGGGAAGGGTATCCCCATTATCTGCTATAATTGGTTTACTTCATGAAACACAAGTTGGCTTGAAAGCAAGTTTTATATCAGCTGTGTCTATAGCTGACCCCTTTACAGAATATTACACAGTGTAAAGAATGAATCCATAATTTAGGTTAATTTAGATCATTCTTTTATCGTAGGTAAATAATTGTTATGCTTCTCTACATGCATATGCACATGCATACTTTATCTCGTAAGGACGTATTTTGGTTATCTTAATTGAGAGATCAATTAAAAATAATGCTAAAATCTTTTACTTTTATTCTAGGTGGTTATTCTTAATATACAAAAGTAAAAATGCACTGCATAGCAATGACATTCATGAATATTCATACAGATTGATGTTATATAAAAATGTCTTATAAATACACCATCCTAAAGTGTTTAACATTTCTTGTTATGGTTTTATATTCTAAACATATTTAAGGTAAACATGTTTCATTAAGAGCAGTGATTCATTAACATGTTATCGATGCAATGCTATGTCGATCACTCTGTTTTCAATTATATTGCATATTACTGCAACAGCTTTTTGTATTTAATAGTGTTGTTGGGGCAGTGGAGACATTTATTAAAACTCTTAAGCAATTGGTTAAGAACTAGTAAATCTCGATCCATTTTGATAAAATATGCAGAGATCCTTTATATTTTTTAAAACTATCTTTTAATGTGATCATTTTTATAATGTGTCAGCATGAATTAAACTAAAAAAACTATGATGACATGAATTTGAGGAACCATATTAGTAAGGATACAGACTTAACTTTGGTAAGAATAGCTCAAAATAACAGCTTAGACCAGATGGCAGTAACCCTTTTTTCACATTGCAGTCTGAATGTACTCATTGCAGGACTCCTTGGACAGCTGCGCGTGTCAGGGGTCAGGCTCTTATATCTTTTTCTCCCCCTATCCATAGGCAGTTTCCCTCACCCTTATGGTTCAAGATGGCTTTGTTTTTGTTTAGCCCGAGGGTATAAAGAAGGAAAAAGGGTGGACATATTTATTCCTTTTAAAGAAATAAACCAGATGTTGCACAAATCACTTGTACTCATAACTGATATGCAGAATGTAGTCATGGGGCCACACCTAGATGCAAAGGAAGCTGAGAAATTGTGTTAGCCAGTTCAGGCTGCTATAACAAATTACGACAGACAGTTCTGGAGGCTGAAAGTCCAGGACCAGGGTGTCAGCATGGGTTCTGGTGAAGGCTCTCATCTGGGTTGCAGATTGTCAACTTCTCAACTACCCTCAGTGAGAAGTTGGGGAAAGAGTGAGGGATCTCTCTGGGGTCCCTTTAATTAAGGCACTAATTCCATTCATGAGGATACACCCTCATGATCTAATTCTCTCCCAAAGGCCCCACCTCCTAACACCATCACATTGGAGGTTAGAATTTCAACATGTTAATATTGAAGGGACTCAAACATCCAGTCCATTGCAGAAATGTAGTCTTTTTTCCTGAGTGTCAGGAGTTTGGCTAAAAATTAGGGGATTTATTTCTATGAGAAAATTGACAACTAACGTTTTCTGTCAGGGTCTCCTCATGGGTTGGACAAATACTCACGTGCATCTTTCTCTTGTACCCATAGAACATACTCCCCTGTTGCTCAAGAGAGGAGAAACCCATCCGTTTGTTTCCAGTTGAATCCTGGATTTTTGAGTGCTGCTCAGTCCTTTCTGCTATGTTCAGGGTGACTCCAGGGGACAATGACCCATAAATTAAAAGACAAACTATCTTCATCCCCTCCGGCACACACCAAATATTCAATATTAAATGGTAAAGATGAACTGAATAACTGCGAGAAAAGGGAAGAGTGGAAAGCGCACAGCAAGCGCTGGCTTGCAGTTTATCCAGTCTTGCTGGGCAGGAATAGGGCCACTTCCTGCCCCACCGGTGGTGGCCTCGCCTCACAGGTTTGCCTTGCTGGCAGCCCTTGGTGTTGCTCTCAGGGATGGCTCTTTCAATTGTCCTTCCTACTCCCTGACTTTATGCCCTGGGAAGGTCTTCGTTGCTTCTCCTCAATCCTTGGCGGGGTCTGAAGTTTGCACAGAGAGGTGGCTGTATTTAGGGCTGCCCAGTTCTCACTGCTCACATCCTGCTACGGGCAGGTTGGAGGTTTGGGTGTTCCTTTAGGTATTACAGTTCCCATCAAAACCAAATTGACTTCCAGGCTTTTGCTTATGACCAGTGTCATGTGTAAGCAAGCAGAGCCAATTATGGCTTCTAGACATCAGTTTAAAGCCTGAAATCACTGATTTTTTATTTATTTGCCTCTGGGCTCTGCCCAGCCCTGATCTCTTTCCACTTAATAGTGACTACTTTGAGTTCATCAGAAAGAAATAGGCTTGGGTGTGAAGGCAACGTTCTTCATTTCATTTTGGTCTCTGAGCCGGTTCTCATCTTGTGTTGGAAAACACTTAGCAGGAAGTGCTGGAGAAAAACTTCACAATGCAGTCAGAACTCCTTGGATTGTTTCAGTTCCCCTTCTTATATTTTCTTATATTGGTGAGTTTAGAAATATTTAATTTTTTTTTGTAATGCTGTGAGATTTCAAATGACTGAACTCTTAGTCAACTTAGATTGCTGATTCAGACCATAGCAAAATGACTCTGCAGAACTATGTCCTCTGCAATATCTGCTTCTAGACCGGCTAGATCTAGCCCAAGTTTATTTGTTTCTTGTGACACTTTGCTTAAGTGACAAGATACAATAAATACATAGTAAAATTCTAAACTCTCCTGATTGTTTTATTCAAAACTATCCAATTTGTTAACATATGGGAAATATATCATGGCATCCTAAGTGACAAATTTGCCAAATGTTTTGCCATGGACAAACAATTGTCTCTAGTTTTCCAGCTTGCATTAATCATGTCATTGGTGTTCCTCACCTGACTATAAATTCAATGCTTGAGTACTTATTTTTGTGAAAGTATTCCACTTTTGGAACAAAATTTATATTAGTTATGGTATAGGCTTGGCTGCTATAGCAGGTACCAAAAATAATGGTAGTTTAGTTAAGACAGGACACTACTGAACAGTCTAGGGCTGTGCCATTTTGTTCTCCCATCCCTAAGATAGTTACTCTTGTCTGTGTGGGGTAAGATGACCCATGCCAACATTTGTGTTCCAGTGGGTGGGCTGGGGGATGCAGGAAGGGAAGGGTAGCCCCAGAAGATGAGCAATTCATTTCTTATTGCATCCTTTTAGCCAAGCTTTTTCATATGACCAAACCTAGCTGCAAGGAAAGCTACAAAAGGTTGTATTTATTCTGTGTTTCACTTACCTATTGCTGCATTACAAAAGACTCACAATGTGCTAAAGTAAGAAGATTTGATTGTTCATGTTTTTATGAATCAACTGGACTTTTTTTTGGCTTCATATGGTACTGACATAATCAATTCTACTGCTGCTTTCACCTGCCAGTTGGGCTGGACTAGAAGAAAAAGCTTCTCACCTGTCGGAGCCCTTGGTGCTGTTAGCCGGGGTGCCTTGATTCTTGTCCACGAAGCCTCTCTTTCCACATGGCATTCATTTTTGAAGGCCTCTCCATGAGACCTCTTTCTCCGTGAGAAAAGACTTCATATACCCTGGCAGCTGGGTTCCAGGAGAGTGAAGTGGAAGCTGCCAGGCCTTTGAATTGACTAGGCCTAGAACTGGCATAGTGTCACCTCTGCCATATATTTTCATCAGATCAAGTCACAAGTCCAGCCCAGATTTGAGAAGAGAGAAATAGACTCCATTTCTTAATGAAAGAGGAGTGGTGTGGACATACATGGAGGGGAGGAAATGTAGGGGACTGTCTTTGGAAACTACCTACTGTATTCTAGATGGCTATGCGTGATACAGAAATCAAGGCTCTATGACCATGAAAGAGAGAAAAAGAATAGATATTAGGAAAATTCCAGCAATCTCTGCCAGAAGGTTTCTTTTGCTAGCTTTAATTATACCTAAAATGTTCCTGCAGATTCAGAAATCATAAATTATTACAATAGATTCTACATTTAAATATATTTTTTATAAACACAGAGTTGAGAATTGATGAAAATTAGCACCATATTGTTTTCCACCTTACCTAAAAGATATTTATGACTATGCATTTTTGCAGGCATCAATTCTTGGTAGAAGATATTACTGACTATTCTTTTTTAACCTATTACTACATTATCCATATTGAAATGTCTTTTCTAACATAATTTCACTTCCTCTTTGTTATAGAAATATTTTTAATTGTGTTATTTTTATATTGTCAGGATCTCTGATATGCAAGTCGCTACCTGACTTTATACTTAATGTTCATAGATTTATGTGCTCTTGAGATTGAGTTTAAATTTATTTCAATACATTAACTACAACAACATATAACAATAGTTATAATTAACATTTGTTAAGAACTCATGCTAGTCTATGATTATTTCATTTGATTCTTTCCAAGATTCTTGTGGGTTAATTACTATTGTCATCTTCATATTATAACTGAAGGAAGGGAGATTCCTGAAGGTCAAGCAACTTGCCCAAGATTACACCTAGTAAGTAGCAAAGATGGGAATCAAATTCCAGTAACTGACCAGAGTCCATGTTCTTAACTGCATAGTTGAACACCTTCTCTAGTCTAACCCATTTGCTGAGAGCTCATACAACCTGTTTATTAATACCTGATGAGGAATTCTTTACTTTCTCAGGGTAATGAATTTCATTTTTTGAGTTTCATGACACATAGAAAAAAATTAGCATTAAAAAATGATCCATTGCACTCTTTGTGTATGCATATACCCGTCTCCTCCCTCCCCCTCCCCCCCCTCGGACTTAGAGGGGGAGGGGGAGCAAGGGCAACATACGTAACCTAAACATCTGTATCCCTATAATATGCTGAAATAAAAAAAAAATGATCCAGTCTCCCTGCAATCATGTATTGGTTGTAGTCAAACTATTTGGAGTCATAAAGAAAAAACACCTTGCCTGTGTTTTGTATGACAGATCAAATATTTGATGACAGTTATCACTCTATGATCTCATATTCTTTCATCCCACACACAAATATCATCTCCTCTCTAATTCTATCAGCAGATTCTTCTATGACAGTCATTTCACTCTTGATACCCTTATTCTTTGAATACACAGCATTTGTCAGTGATGCTTTGACAAACCAAATTAATGAAATCCATAGGAATGGGCTAGCCGGTGAAGATTACAGCACCAAAGCACCTTCCTCTTTTTATAAACTACCTAACAGGTAATAGTGCATAATGGAAAGAATCAGACAGATCTGAATTTTGTCAATGTTTACTATTTCCACTACTTCCTAGCTTGGTGCCTTTGAGATGAGTCTTTATCTTTATTACTTTTTCCATAAGGAAAATAGGGACAAGTAATATTCACCTTAGAAGATTTGGTAAATATTACATGAGGTAGTGTATATAAGGTGGGCGTCTGGTGCAGTGTTCATACTCCAGGACGCTATTTTATTGTTATAATTTTTAGTTAGCCATCTTGCACATTTCTCTATGTAATAGACATATGCAGAGAAGTCAAGAATGTGCTCAGCCGTTTCAGGACACTGTTGCTGGGAGAGTTTGTTTTGAAGATAAAATGCATTAACAGTTCTTCATGTAAGTCAAAACTGGGGTCAGATCCTTCTAATTTCTGCAAAATGTTCAGGATGATTATCACCCTGAATTTGGCTCACTAGGAATCCTATTTCTAAACAAAAGTTAAAAGAATTATTTTTATTTTTGTTGGAAAGCTGAGATACTAGCATTTTTGCTTTCAGCATCCAATTGATTCTAAGACTCCCCACCACTTAAATTTTTAGGGATGTTTTATTGTCTCACAATTAAATTTGGGTGAGTTTGTGTTCTTTACAGTCTGTTCTCATTCATTGTTTTAATTATGTCTTTTTGTGTTTGAGTGTGTTCATTTTTAATAAATATGAGGGCTTTGTTTCATTTGAAAAGTTATTATCAACCTCAAATATTGTCTAATAAACTATGAAGTAAAACAACATTTGCCATCTTCCATACTTATGAAAAAAACATGATTTAGCAACAGTATTAAGTTAAAGATAGAAACACACACACACACACACACACACACACACACACACACATATATATATATATATATATATATATACACACACACACATATTTATCATGTACGGAATGTGACAGTTGTTTAATCCTTCCTTCCAGTTGCAGTATTTTTCTGGAGATAGCAGGACAGACCAGCAGAAGGAATTTAAAGTAATTTAAAATGAATAAAGGCCATATATGACAAACCCACAGCCAACATCATACTGAACAAAAAGCATCTAAGAACTGCAGCAAAACAAAAATGATAGGCAAGAGAAAGAAATAAAAGGCATTCAAATTGGAAAAGAAATCAAGTTATCTCTGTTCACTGGAGATATGGTCTTATATCTAGAAAACCCTAAAGACTCCTCCAAAAACCTCTTAGATCTGATAAATTCAGTAAAGTTTCAGGATACAAAATAATCAACCTACAAAAATCAGTAGCATTTCCATACACCAATAACAAAAAAGCTGAGAACCAAATCAAGCAGGTAATCCCATTTATAATATATACAAAAAAATTCCTAGGAATATATTTAACCAAGGAGGTGAAAGATCTCTACAAGGAAAGCTATAAAATGCTAATGAAAGAAATCGTAGGTGACACACACACAAAAATGGAAAAACATCCCATGCTCATGGATCAGAAGAATTAATATCATTAAGATGACCATTCTGTCCAAAGCAATCTACAGAGTCAATGCACTCCCCATGAAAATACTGGTATCACTTTTTACAGAATTAGAAAAATCAATTGTAAAATTCATATGGAACCAAAAAAGAGCCGGAATAGCCAAAGCAATCCTAGGCAAAAAGAACAAAGCTGGAGGCATAAAAGTAACTCATTTAAATTATACTACATGGCTATAGCAACCAAAACAGCATGGTACTGGCATAAAAATACTAGTAGACACATCGATCAATGAAACAGAATAGAGAACACAGAAATAAAGGCACATATCTATAGCCAACTGATCTTTGACAAAGTCGACAAAAACATACCCTGGGGAAAGGACACCTTTTGCAATAAATGATGCTAGAAAATTGGCTTGTCATATATAGAAAAATGAAACTAGAGCCCTATTTCTCAACATATACAAAAATCGACTCAAGATGGGTTAAAGACTTAAATGTAAGACCTGAAACTATAAAAATACTGGAAGAAAACCTTGGGAAAACTCTTTTGGACATTGGCCTAAGCAGAGAATTCATGACTAAGACCTCAAAAGCGTAAACAACAAAAACAAAAAAAGACAAATGGGACTTAATCAAACTAAAAAGCCTTTGCATAGCAAAAGAAATAATCAACTGCGTGAACAGACAATCTGCAGAATGGAGAAAATATTTGCAAACTATGCAATCAACAAAGAACTAATAACCAAAATTTATAAGTAACTCAAACAACTCAACAACAACAACAGAACAAATAACCCTGTTAAAAAGTAGGCAAAGGTCATGAATAGACATTGTTCAAAAGAAGACATACAAAATGGCCAACAAGTGTATGAAAAAATGCTCAACATCACTAATCATCAGAGAGATGAAAATTAAAACCACAATGAGATATCATATTAGTCAAAATGGCTATTATCAAAAAGTCAAAAAATAACAAATGGTGGGGTGAGGATGTTGAGAAAAGGGAACACTTATACACCATCAATGGGAATATAAATTAGTACAATTTCTATGGAAAACAGTATTGGGATTTCTCAAAGAACTAAAAATAGAACTACCATTTGATACAGCAACCCTATTACTGTGTATCTACCCAAAGGAAAAGAAATTATTCAAAAAGATTTATGAACTTATACGTTTATTGTAGCACTATTCACAATAGCAAAGATATGGAAGCAACCTAAATGTCCATCAATGGAGGATTGGATAAAGAAAATGTGGTATATATACATTAATACAAAATGGAATACTATTCAGCCATGAAAAAGAATGAGATCTTTCTTATCTTTTGCAGCAACATGGATGGAATTGGAGGCTATTATTTTAAGTTGAACAACTCAGAAAGTCAAAATCTCTTGTGCTCACTTATAAGTGGAAGCTAAATAAGGTGTATGCATGGACAGGGTGTGTGGATTGATAGACATTGGAGATTTGGAAGAGTGGAAGGATGGGAAGGGGTGGAGGGTCAGAAATTACTTAATGGGTACGATGTACATTATTCTGGTGATGGACACTAAAGGCCCAGATTTCACCACTATTCAATGTGTTCTTATAACAAAATCACACTTGTACTCCCTGAATAAAAATAAATAAATAAAGAAAGAAAGAAAGAAAGAAAGAAAGAAAGTGAAATCTGTTGCCCTCTAGATGGCTCCTGTTATGGAGTTTAACTATCTTGCTTTGCCAGGGAAATTCTGTATACAGAAATCAGAATTGAATGGGGAAATTTAAACACTCATTAAATTTACTTTTAGGAGAGAATAAAAGCACCCAAAGGGTTGTAACATAGCACATTCTGTACTGAGATGATAATGATATAGACTAACTCTTTTGAACATGTTACATTTGCTATTTTGGTAAATTTTCCAAATATATCATGGAATTTAATTTGTAGGGAGATGCAAATTTTAAATACCCTTAATGCTGATATTTCTGGTTGTAACAGGTCAATTTCTCAACTTCTGCTTTTGTCAGTTCTTGCCTTCAAAGTTACTTCCTCTTTTGTTTAATTCTTTATTTTGATTAGGCAAACTGTCAAGACCTTGACTTAAAAACAAAAATGGATTCAGAATTCTATCATCTTATCTGCCTCCTCCATAATAGTAAAATGTGGATTTTTTTGTCTTATCCAACTTTAGCTTGCATTTATATTGTCTTGGCCACTCCTCTTGGCTTTTACATATACATTGACAAGCACTGAACATCATATCTCCAGATTATGAAATGCACACCTCATTGAGGTAGGCATTTTTCCCATGAGAAGAATACCGAGATCATTTTTGAAGTTCCTGTGTAGATGACTTTTATGACAAGTCCATATTAAATCCCCTGGTACAAAAACAGAGGAATAATAACAGAAGATCAGAAGAATATGGAATTGAAAAGCTTTCACAATCTCCACAAGCTCCAGTAAGAAAAGTAAAACACGAAAACAAGCATAGAAGCATATGAATCTGCCAGCAGTAATTTTCCTACCTGTAAGTGTGAAAATGGTAAGCTGTATTGTCCTATTACATTTCTTACATGCTTTGATCTTGTGTTCATAACTGTTGATAGAGATGTGAGGTAGGACAGAGTACAGATTTACTACATTAGTGTCTAGGAGTCCTGTGCGCTAGTTCCTGCTCTTTCTGTAACCTGCAACCTTGAATGATCATCACACAATGGGTCTTGGGCTCTCCATTTATAAAATGAGAGTTTATCTCCACATTCTTTCCTCACCATGTTAATTTAACTTGAATAATATTGACAGGGAGTATACTTGATAGAACTATAGCTGTCTTGGTTCAGATGCTTCTCCCAGACACCAAACGTTGGAATTCTGATGTTCTCATAATTTTCTTGCCTAATGGATGCTGCCCCTCCTAACTCTGTTTTTTCTTTTAAATTTACTTGATCTATCCAGGTTTCCCACAGTTGAATTTACTAATCTAGTAAACACTTTTCAAATTATGCTAAAGATTGGAAGATCATGGAAGGTCACTCTGCTGCTGTCTCTCAGAGCCTCATGTTGGCCAATGTACATTTTAATTGCTTTTCTCTAGATCATATGCCTGCCTTTGTAATCTAATTTATCAGGAATGTTGGTTTAAGTCAGAATGGAGGTAAGTCATGCTCCCTTTTAGTATGGGAGACTCTTGGGGCTGTTATAAAGAGAAAATAAGTGGATAGCCACTCACTGAGTCCACATATAGATTTAATTTTCATAATCACACTCAATATCCCAAACCAGAACCATAATTTGCTTCAAAAATTAGGCTCAAAATTGCAGAGGATACAAACAAATGGAAAAAACATATCATGCTCATGGATCAGTAGAATCAACATTGTGAAAATGTCCATACTACCCAAAGTGATTTACAGATTCAGTGCAATCCCCACCATATTACCAATGTCATACTTTGCAGATCTAGAAAAAAATAATTCTATGCTTCATTTGGAACTAGAAAACAGCCTCAATAGACAAAACAATCTTAAGCAAAAAGAACAAATCTAGAGGCATAAGATTATCAGACTTCGAACTGTACTACAAGGCTATAGTAACCAAAATAGCATGGTATTGGTGCAAATATAGAGACATAGACTGATATAGACTGATGGAACAGAGTAGAGATCACAGATATAAAACCATCTACCTATAACCAACTGATATTTGACAAAGTAGACAACAATGTACACTGGGGAAAAGAAGCCCTATTCAATAAATGGTGCTGGGAAAATTGGATAGTCATATGTAGAAGAATGAAATAGGACCCCTACTTCTCACCACTCACAAAAATTAATTCAAGAGGATAAAAGACTTAAATGTAAGGCATGAAATCATAAGAATTCTAGAGGAAAATGTAGGAAAAATTCTTGTAGATATCAGCCTAGGCAAAGAATTTATGACTAAGATCACAATGGCAATCATAGCAACAACAAAAATTAATAAATGGGATTTGATTAACTAAAAAGCTTCTGCACAGCTAAGGCTACAATCAACACAGCAAATAGACAACCTACAGAATGGGAGAAAATATTTGTGAGCTACACATCCGATAAAGGGCTAATATCCAGAATTTACAAAGAACTCAGGCAAATCAGCAAGAAAAAAACAAACAATCCTATTAAAAAGTGGGCAAAGAGAACAGAAGCTTCTCAAAAGAAGAAAAACAAATGGCCAATAAACATATGAAAAAATGCTCAACATCATTAATCATTAGGGAAATGCAAATTAAAACCACAATGAACTATCACCTTACCCCAGTTAAAATGGCTTTTATTAAAAAGTCCCCAAACAACAGATGATGGTGTGGATGCAGAGAGAAAGGAATGCTTATACACTGTTTGTGGGACTGCAAATTAGTACAACCCTTGCGGAAAACAGTATGGAGATTTTTCACAGAACTAAAAGTAGACCTATCATTTGATCCAGCAATCGCATTACTGGATCTTTACCCAAAGAAAAAGAAGACTTCTCATTAAAAAGACACTTGCACTCGAATGTTTATAGTAGCACAATTCACAATTGCAAAGATATGGACTCAATTCAAGTACCCATCAACTCATGAGTGGATTAATAAAATGTGATATGAGTACCATGGGGTACTACTCAGCCATAAAAAGATGAATTAATACCTTTTGCAACAATATGAATGGAACTGGAGACCATTCTCCTAAGTGAAGTATCTCAAGAATGGAAAAACAAACACCACATATATTCACTATTAAATTGGAACTAACCAGTGAGCACATATGTGCACAGACGGAAGTAAAATTCAGTGCAAATCAACTGCGGGGAGGGGGAAATAGGAGAGGGGCAAAAACCTACCTAATGGGTACAATGGACAGTATTTGGGTAATGAGCACACCTATAGCTAGGACTTGAGCATTACAAAAGTGATCCATGTAAACTAAAACATTTGTACCCATTAATATTTCGAAATAAAAAAAATTGGACTTGAAAACCATATTTGCAATGTTAGTTCAACACTCTTTTAGAGTGAGTGCACTCTTTCTTTTTGAGTATCTAAGGCTTACTCTCTATTGTTAAAACCCAAAATAGATTTGATAGTGTGATTACCAAATATTTTACTTTCATTACTTTGAGATCTGAAACACTGTTTTTAAATCTCTGGTTTGTGAGAGCCAGGTAATCGATAAGATTCCCCCAAAAAGTCCCTGTTCCACAGATTCTTAAAGTCTCTCCTTTCCAAGGCAAATCCAAAAAAGAAAAGAAAAGAAAAGATGAAATCCCAAAAAGGTGTCATTTCAAGATTGCCATTTAATTTAAACATTTTTAATTTAAATATTTTTTTTTTAGAGGGGGAAGGGATCACACAAAGTAAGTGAGATGAAAACACTCCCAGGACATAACTAGTAATTTGATGGAGGAAACAACACAGAAACGGAGTTGATTCTCAAAAGCATCCCTGTACCAGAGTGGTCCAGATTGAACTACAGAGCATCTCTTATCTTCATTTATGGACCAGGGACAGGAAAAGTGGGCATCAGGTGACATGGCCTGAGTGGGGTACACAGCATGTGGTGGGACACTCTGGATTTCATGTAAATTACATCTCATGGAAATACAGAGTCTTCTTGAGGAGCAGGGGCAGAGATCTGTTGTATGTTTACAGCACTGAGTGAGAGTGTTCATGGGCTGCCCAATGTATTTTAGGGGTATTTGGCACAAGTTATGTTTTTATTAGTTTTTGGAAGAAACTGGCTTTCACTTTGTTATCTTTCCAATGCCAAGTTTGAATTGAAAATGAACATTACATCAGTTTGTTTCTTGGTCCTTGGGAAAAAATCCAGCTTGTACGGACAAGTTCAATCCGGGTGCCAAGGGAAGAAGAGACAGATGATGTCTGTTTAAAAGTGTGGTATCAAGTTTTACACATTTTGTTTGGAATATGGTATTGTTCTTATCCCAGTCCTACACACACACACACACACACACACACACAGCACACACACACTTAAATTTTAAGTTAAAATCTACTGAGTACATATCAAAATAAAGATTTGTGTAAGCATATTTTTGTAGTTAGTGTTAGGCAAGATTTAATTATTCTGTGACAATCAGCCAATTAGTCATGATTATACTGATTGAGGAAGTCTCACGAGGGAAACACTGAAGCAGTGTCTAAAAAGTGGATTTCCACCGACGCTTTGTTACACCTATTTCCATGATTGCACATTAACTAGTTGTGTATTACATGTTTGTTTCAGGAAAATATGAAGAAATTATGGCTTAATTGGCCCAGAGATCAAAAAACACTAGACAAGGTCACACTCTTTATAGCCTAAGATAACAAAGCATGCCAGGTTCAGATATTCTGTGACATGACTACCATTGTTTTGTTTGTCCACAATGTGAGAAATTTCTCAATTTTGATTTGAGAACCACCATCACAACAAAAGATTTTAGTGTGTGAGGTTTTTGAATATAAGAAAGATCTACTTATATGTATTTCTCTAGTTTAGCAATGAGTATGTATCTACTGATTTAGTTAACTACTGAAATCAAGAATCGTTGATTCTTGATTCTCTGGAAAAGGAAAAAATACTAAAAACAAAACAATAAATTAAAAGGCTCTGGGGTGTGTTTGGATTATTTTAATGTCATGATTCTTGGGTGTGGTGACACTGCTGGCTTTTCTTTACGATTTTAGCAAAGACTTTGTCTATATTTCTGTGTTGTTCAGCTTATGGCATTTTGCCTCTGTTGTACCAAGATTTTGTTGTGCATGTAGGAGAAACTTTCTCACAAGCCATAGATATGCAAAGTGCCAACCAAATGATTTGGCTTCTTCTCCTTTATTTTCTATACCTGCATACTCTCAATTACAGTATTGAGTAAGGGCATAGGCAATAGAAATTTGTTTTTATGGAATTTTCTTTGGGATGAGTTTGTAGCAGAATAAATAGGAGGGAAAACAGTACATATCATGTTTGCCCAAGGTAATTTTTATTTAAATTTGTGAATGTCATAAAAAGCCAAGTATTTGTTTAAGGTTTGAAAAAGGTTGAGAGTGAATTGAGGGTCAGCTACCTTCTGTCCCTGAGGTGAGATCACTGAACCCAGGTTGAGATACATCACAAGCTGCCTTGGTCTACTCTCGTTGATTGAGCTATGTGGATATAGCTTCAGGATTCTGAGATTGTTAAAAGAGTTAGTTGTAGGTTTGTTGCTGTCTTTGTTTTTTGAAAATGATTCCAGACCAGAGAGCTAGGCATACATATTTATTCACTCATTCAATAACTATTTAGCAGCTATGTGGGTCAGGTCTGTGCTAGACAGTATTGATATGTAATTGTGCATGATCTTCCTTGTCTTCAAAAAGCACATGGTAAGACCATGATAGCACACAAATGTAATACAGTTTGAAGGAGTAATGTAGGGTGTCAGGTTGTGTTTAATTGGGTGTATCTGACCTATTTGGGGATATCGAGGGAAGTTACCCAGAAGGAATAATAAATAAATGGTGACAAATAGTAGTACTAACAAGCAAATAGAGGTAAAATAAAAAGAAAAAATTGGGAGTATTGCAAGCAGAGGGCTTAGTTTTGCAGAAACCTAGAGATAGTAGTTACGATTTAAAATCTTTTGTGCTGTCCTGGTTAAATTCCAATAACAAACATACACTTCCTTCCTGATTTCCCTTAGTGCTTGGGTCACAATGAACAATTGCATACTCATTCTTACTATATAGTGTTGTTTGGTTATCCCTAACAGTTATCAGGCTTTTCCCTCAAGGTAAACACGTTTCATTAGGAGCAGATGTAATTCTAATCTATAGAGTCTGTAAAACATTCAAGGGATTATTTGGATTAAAGACCTCTAAGTATTAAAAGGGAAAAATATTATCATTACTTTAATAGTACTTTCCCAAGTCGCAAACGAATAACTGGCTCCAACAATCACATCACTGTAATTGTTCACACATTTCAGGCAGGCATTTAACAGCCCCACAAAGAAACTTCAACAGCTAAGCTCCTCTGACTTGATTGCTAGAGAGACTCAAAGTTTTGGTTTTAATGCCAAATCACTAGAGCAAAAGTTAGACAGGAAGGCTGAACTTGAACAAAAGTTCAATGGTTTTATAAGATATGCTGTTATTGAACCTAATCAAATTTAAGACTTCATGAGTTGTAACGTACACCGTTATTTTATGTAACATTAAAAAATAAATAAAAGCACTGCCATTTAAACTATGACATGCTATCAGTTGTAAGACACCCTCCAACTTCAGAGAGATTAAAATGTAAAATAACATGTATCTTAGAATCTGTGAATTATGATTAAATAACAATGATAAATATTGGTCAGTCTAATGGTTATTTTTTCTATATGATAAAAAAAATCAAGAAGAAAAATAGAAAATTAGGCGAGACATATGAAGGCTTTGTGTTCCAGATTATGTGTTGGAAGAAACATGATAGAAAATAGAAATCAGATTTTGAAATGGACATTCCAGTCTCTTGAACACATAAAAAGACTATTACTTCAGAGAGATTTATTACACACTAAATCTGTGAAGAAGAGTATGAGTAGGAAAACATGATGCAGATATTGTCAGCCTCCTCTCATCTCTACCAAGTAGAAGCACACAGTCTCGTTAAATTAAATTCTCTTTGATTTTCAGGACTTTTTGAAAGGTTTTTGTGCTCCAAGGTTGTAAATGTACAAATTTAAAAACTAATAGTTAAAAAAGAGTGACTGTGGGAAAACAAATAGTGAGACACTGTGGGAAAATGGTGAAAGAATAACCGAAAGACAGAAAGTGTGGATACATTTTATTGATCCATTAAGCAACAGATGAAGATGAGCTGAGTAATTTCACAAGCCTAATACATATCCTCTGCCTTTTAAAGCTTCTGCTAAATCTCCTTTTAATACCTCTGTGAGAATCAAGGTGGTAAAGGACTCCTGAAAGATTAAAGTTTCAAATGATACAAAACAAGGTTATGGTTTACTCCTAAACTACTGTTAATCTTTCTCTTTTCCTTAATATTGTGATACTACTTTTAAAGGATCTGGCCATATGCCATCCTACCATTGCAACAAAAAATAAATTTCTTTTTTGTTAGGATATAACAACTTTAATATTATAAATCAAGTTGCTCTCATGAGACAAAAGGTAAATATGCCTGATATGGAAAGAGTAAAAGACAACCTACTGCCAAAATGCACACAGACAATGAACAGGCAGCTCACAGATGAAGAAATATGAATTTCTAAGGGATGTCACAATATGCTTGTTATCGCTCTTGTGAGAATCTAATGTTCCTGCTGATCTGGCAGGAAGTGGAACTCAGGCAGTGATGCGAGCAAAGGGGAGCGGCAGGAAATACAGATGAAGCTTCCCTTGCTCCTGGCTGCTCACCTCCTGTTGTGCGGCCCAGTTCCTTATGATAACCGCAGCACTAAAGGATAGTGATTTCAATATCCAAGATCAGGTTCGGCTCAGGACAAATTGCAGGGAGGATTTCAAAATAAAGTCCTCTGGGTAATTATCTCCACCTCCCCCTTTTCCTCCTAACTGTAGGTAAAGAAAGCTTATGAAACAGTATAATGTTGGAACATCTCAAGTTGAAAAAGAAATAAAGGAAACCCATGCTGGGCACAGCGACACCCAGAGCTACAGCAGCAGCTCTGGGGCCACCGCGGAGAAGCCTCGTTGCTGTGTACCAGCAACAGGCAGCTGCACAGGAGCCCCTGCTGACCCACGCGAGACCCTCGAAGGCCGCCAGATGATTGATTTACTGTGGTCTCAGAGGAGAACCAATGGAGAGCAAAAGTTTAGAGCACATGTATATACGTGTTCGTATCTCATATAAATTACCTTGGAGCAGAAAAAGCAATATCGTGCTGAATATATTTGTCAATGGCCTGTACAGCTAAGATGACCACAGACCCATCCGCATCTTTATTCAAATCGCATTTTGCTTCTTACCGTGTAAGCAAGAGTCAGATTATGTAACTGGCCTCGCTCTCTGCCTCAGTTTACCCAACCATGAAGTAGGTATAAGATCACAATTAAAATACTACAAATACAGGTAGTTGTGGGGATGGAACACAAAATGTAATGTTTATAATAAATGCATAGCCAGTTCTTGGTCACAGACCTGGTAGGTACTGGATACATGTTTGTGTCCTTCCTTCTCGCCTGTGGTCTTTTCAGCCAGCCCTCAGGACCACTCTCAGTGCTGGGTATGTCTCTCGACAAGACAGAGCCTGCTCCTTGGAGTTTTTGGTCTTTTACTTGCAGGGTTTATTGTCTAACAGGGTTTTACAATTGAAAGGAATCTGAGAAGCAAACAGTCCCCATACCTCATTTCCAAATAAGGAAATAGCAGCGCAGCAAGGGCAGGTGACTTGGCCAAAGTCCTGCAGGTACTAGAAGGAGATGTGTCCCGCTCCTCTGGCTCTGTGTACCACGCACTCTGCCTGTTGGCACCCCATTGTCTCATAACCTGCTGTCCAGGTATGCTTGTTCAACAAGTGTGAGGTTGCCTAAAACCTGATGGTGAAGTTCCACAGAGAAAATACGTTTTCTTTGCTTCATGAAATTCAGGATAAAGTATAGTCTATTTATTGTGCTGACCTTAAACATAACCTTGTTGACTTATTTAACTAAAAGTTCCTGGTGATCCTTTCAAATTCTGGGAACTTAAAAATATTTGGCCAAGATTCAAATGACTGATGCTGTTTCCAAATTTTGCTTGAGGAATCAAAAAGGGATATTGGTAGTTTAGCACATCCCTTGTGTTTAGAATGAAGTTTATAGCATCTCTCTGAATACAATACAGAAATTTGACATGATGGGCAATATAGCCTTGTCCCTCAGACACCAGAGTTAACATCCTGTTTAAAATAAGTAATGAGTAACAAACAAATTCTCACATAAAAATTTAATGATATCTTTGCTATAATTTTAAGCAACTGAAGGTATTTTCTATTTTTATATCCTAGACAGAACTTATAAGTAGTAGGGTGTGGGAAAGGATTTCAGGTTTACATCTAGATTCACAAACCCACAAGCCAATTAAAGTTCTTGATCTGTGAAGCATTCCAGTTTTAGAAACATGGTCCCTGAGTCCCTTGACTTCCAAAATACTCTTTTGGTCTCTTTTTTTTCCATTGCATTCTTAGATTTATTTAAAACAGACCCAGTATTATACACTCCTGTATTCACTGAAGAATTTTTTTCCAGAAAATGTCTATGACTCTCTGAATGATGAGTACATAATTTTAAAAAACACTATTGCAATATTATATTTTACCTGATCATTTTGAAAGAACCATAAAAAAGTCCATCTACAAAATTAGTAAAAACGTTTCTTAGGGGTAAATATGGAGTAGGGAGAAAAGAAAAATCTTGCAAAGCCCTGTAGCAATTTCCTAAGAAAGCGAGAAGTCCATTATGTAGTTCTCTTTCACATGGGGAAACTTCACCTCTGAGTAAAGTGCATGCATTCCTCAGGGAAGGCTTTGGGAATTATGGAATTTGTACTTGAATCTCAAGAGTGGGGCTAGGAAACCTTTTTGTCAGGAAGACAATTTCCCAAAAGTCCCATAAGTGACATTTGTCATTAAGTCTGAGGATGTCTACATGGCATCAGCATACCTGGATAGTTAGCAAAGAATTCCACCAGATTTTTGGATGTTTTGGGTTGGAAACCACCTTATTCTGTGTTTTTTGAATCCCCTTCCCCATCCAGGGCTCCTCCATTTTCTACGCGTGCAGGCTCAGGCCTGACCACTGTCAGAGGCTGTACAGGGCCCTTTGGGGCTATTTCTGAGCCAGGGTGGGTAATCTTGCTCATAAAGGCTCTGACATCTCCTGCTCTCTGCTACTTGCTACTCATACCTGTACTTTGACTTCTTATTACCCACACTTTTTGGCCCAAAGTCCTAATCATTAATAGCCTAAACTCTTGTACAGACTCTGATCCTTTGTTTCCCTGGCCTGGGTTCATGAGCCCACCCCCGAACTGTTCAGATTCATTTGTTGACTGCTCTAAACAATGAAATCTTCAGGTTTTTTATTTTTGTTTGTTTTTTCTTATATCCATAGTTTTTCTACTTCCTGTTAGGTTGTCTCCTATTTTTTCCAATCCCAGTGAGATAGCTTTACCTTTATCATGCAAACCTGCTGAATATTTGGTAATATTTTGTTCAGTATAATGAATAAATGACTGAGTGAATCTTTTCTTTATCTATCTATCTATCTATCTGTCTATCTATCATCTATCTATCTTTTGCAGCTTTGGCATTGAAGGCCCTCAGGCAAACTCCTCCTTCCTGTGTCTACCACATTTCCATTTCTCTACTTTCTGCCAGCTCCTCTCCAGCAAAAGCAGCTCTACTCCTCATCCCCAGGGTGTGTGGTATCCTCACTGCTGTTGAATCCCAGTTCAAGAGGTCTTCAATGCCTTTCCCTTACCTTCTTTCCATAAATTTTATTGCTAATATTTTTTCAAGACAAATGTAATTTCTCCTTTTTGTGCAAGCATTGCTTAAAGTCTAATTTCTTCATGATCTGTCTCCTCAATAAGTGGTGGTAGTTTTTCTCTAAATTACTTAGTTCTTTTAATAACTGCCACCCAGCACAGTTACAGCTCCACATCAGAAGCCACTTTGGTAGAAAGAACTGTCCTCACTATTTGGGGGCTCATATTATTAACTATTATGTTCTCGTAACAGAGCTGGTGCTCAATAAGCATTGCTGAGGAATAGTCACATTAAAAATTTTGTTTGTTATACACAGAGATTATTTTCACAAAAATGGTAACTGTTTCCCAGACCCAGCAACTTTGAAGATAACTCTACTATAGGCTCATGGAAAAGGGGTTATTGATTGAAAGTATAGTAGCTTTCTTCAGTGGGTAGATACTATGAGGTTTCTGGAGGAAGGATAATGCCATTCAGAAAATTATCCTGAGGCTGGCATGCCTTCAGCCTAACTCTGATCTAAGAGAATGTTGGCCATTAGGAGATGAAAATGTTTTGAAGTAGGAGGAAGCGATATGAAAAAAGGCCAAGTGATCTAGTTTAAGGTTTGTGTGTTTGTTTGTTTGTTTCTTAATAATGAGGAATGTAATGGAAAATGTTGAAGTTATAAAATTTTCAAAATTCATTTAAAGGAGGGGGTCCACAAATAAAAATGGCAAACCGTTTCTTAAATCTGTCTTTAAAAAGATTGGAGTAGTGTGTGTGTGTGTGTGTGTGTGTATTTCTTTTGCTGTTTCTAATAAGCAGTTGATGATGTGCTGAACTTCTTGAACAGATGTAAAGACACCATGAAATGTTTACTTATTTCTGTGTGGCTCTTGTGTTTAATACAATGGTGACATCCTTTTGTTGGCATCAGTCCTGTAATTCAGATGATCTTTTTTATTGCTTTGTATTCAAGTTGTGAAATCAACTATAAGCTTCTCCTTTCAGCTTGCCAGTGATGTGGAATTCTTGCCATATAAATGTTCCCCAGGGTTTCTCTAAGCCTGTTTAACCTCTGGATGCACTCCATTGACAGCTTCCGAGTTGTGATAAGTATCTACCTTTTATTGCAATTTGGAGATTTCTTGAGCTATAAAATTACATTTTCTTTGGAGCAAATATTTTAGAGTGCACTGAGATAGCAGGTTCATGAATTCCTCAGAACTTTCACAGGAAATGGAGAATACCAAGGTCATGTAAATATAGTCATAACAATGTCTTTACTGATTGGAAAAACTTACTATCAAACATTTTAGTTTAAAAAGATTGCAGACAGAGTGGACAGCATAGAAGGAATATTTTATATATATGTCGGTTATCTTGGGGGATGTGGTTCAAAATAAAACTCCATATATTTGGATATCCGATGCCTCCTAAATCAGTTCTTGGATCACATCATAAATACTAAAAGATAAAACAAACTGTGTGTGTGTATTTTGTTTGTACATTATTCCACTAGCTGTAGTTATCTTTGCCATATATTTATATAAAAATATTTGGGGAAGGGAATAGGATTGGCAGACAGGCAAATGGCTATACACTATTCCTTATTATATTATTCTGATATTTAGATCTTTTACTCTGATTATGCATCTATTTATCATTTATGTAATTAAAATAATTTTAAAAACATATACATTAGTATCATTCTGAATTACACTTCTGAGAAATCACAGGGAAATATAAATTGAACTTTGACCATGATTTTAAAAAATTTATTGCTATCATTTTCTGGGTTATGAATTTTATTTTTGTACTTATTTATTAATTTTATTCAACAAACATTTGTTTGACATTTACTATGCACCATTTGCTATGTTAGGCATTGTGGATACTAAAACAGGAAATAAATGGATCCTGCTCTTGAGAAGCTTATAGTTTAATATGAAAATCAGACATAAAACACATAAGTGAAACAAAGTTCTGTAGCCACTATGATACAAAGCTAAATAAAATGCAGTTATTAATAATCTAAATAGCTCATGAAATAAATAATAATGTGGGACTGAGACCAAGTTGAATGCCAGATACCAGATGCCAAGTTGAATATATGACCAATTCCTCTTCGAAAATAGTGTCATTGCTTTTTACCAAGTAAATAGCATGAGCTCCCGATACCTGGTAGTTATCTGTGTTGACATATTCTTTAAATTTGAGATTTGGTTGTAACATTCAAATATGTTATTTCCATTTGAATAGTATTGACAAAATATTTACTCTCTATCTCTGGATTATAATAGTTCAGGCTAAATATCTGCATTACAGATAATTCTCAATATTCACAGTAACTATATTCTATGAAGTCACCGTAAATACTGAATTAACAAATACTAAACAATTGTTCCTAGTGGAAATATTGGGTTAGGTTCCTGTGAGCCTCTCATCATATTTTTTTGTCAATCAATACATAACCTTGTTTTATGTGTGTTTCTGTTTAAAGGAACCTTATTTGTTATACATACAAATAATTAATTTCATGGTCTTTGAATGATTTAAAGACACAGACTTTGGAAAACATTTACATTATATAGGTACATGTGCTGATATCCTATAAAGCAAGCCAGTTTTATCAGTGTCAAAAACTTGTTGTTCCACATAACTCTTTTCCTGTATTATACTTAGCAAGCATTTTTGAAATTCAGCTGCAGCCTCCTGATCTGCAGAACCTGCCTTACCTGCAGGTTTAACATTTTTTATGTCTTATCACCTATTGAAATGTGTGCAGCAGCCAGTACTAGCTAAGAAGAGTTTAACAGTTACCTGACCCTGGGAAATGTGATTGTAAACTTCTTTGGTTTTCAGTCTCACAATAATGCTGCCTATTATGTCAGTCGTCATCTCATAAATCCACAAATTTAACTCCTTTTCTATGCTTTCTATGCCGTCATGAGATATTATAGATGGTAATTTAGCATGTTTGAGGGCTGCTTTACATAAAAATCGGTGAATTTCTGCTTCCTTTTTCTGGGTCTACCATACTGTTGGTTCACTAACATTGAACTCACGACCAATAGCACTAGAACTCACTCCTGAATGGAGCTTATCCAACACACACAATCTCTACATAAAGACACATCACAGCCTCCTGTGCTTAGAAACATTAGACAGCACAGTAGCACTATGCTTGGAGGCCATTATAAACAGCGAAATCACCAGCATAAAGTACAGAAATCTAAAATGTGTGACATGAAATATCCCACAAAAAGAACATTTGTTCACAGTAGGAACTAAAAGAAGAAGATGGAGCATTGTCTTGTTCAGCCTCAGCTAGGGACATACTTAACAGGCAACTCAAATTTTTCACTGCTCTGCATATGTCTGTGAATGACCACGAAAGTGCTCTGAGTATTGATTTTGGGCATAAAAATGAATTTTAAGAAGTAGGTGAATTCGCAAATACTTAAGCTCCAGATTGAGGATCACTGGACGTGATTCAGAAGCACTGCCTTTATAGCTACCTGCTGTCCCCCAACTGCAGTACTGATTTCCAGGGCTCGGAACTTTTAACTAACTACAGGACCACAAGGTTCATTTAAATGGAATTTCTTCAAGATCATCCTATGTGATAACCATTCCTTTGTCAAAAATATACTTACATTTTTTTTTCTTCCAGGAGCTGTAACATTCCAAATTGATTGATGATAATAATGTAGATGTGTATGGCTAGTGATGCGCTCTCTCATAGCTTACCTACCAGTAGTCAAACAATGATATTCTCATATAAACAAATGTGCTATAACCTGCACAAACTTAAACATGTTATTTTGTTGTTGTCGTTGTTAAGACTTAAAACTAGAATCTATGAAGAACCATATCTGATTAGTTGTTCCTTGATCTTTGGGGAAATGATGCCTATAATCAGGTTACAAATCTACCTCTGGGTGAGGCATCAATCATTAAAAAAATGTTTTACATTTTTGCAACCGAGTCATTAATAGTCATTAATAGTCATTTTACATTTTACATGTAAAATGTTTTACGTTTTTGCAACCCAGTCATTAATAGTCATTGCTATGAACTCCTTTTCTGATATGAAAGTTGCTCCACATCCCCCCATCTGCTATGGAAACACTGACATCGTGGTACTCTCCCTTAGGAGTGCCCCCCTAATCTTATTCCTCCCCAAACTCCATCACACTGCTAGTTCTTCTAGTTGTCTTTGCTATGATATAGGTAATACAAAATTTTGGAGGAGTTATTATTTGCAAATGACTGTTGAATTCATGAAATTTAATCAAGGCAGAAGAGATTTGTATAGAGATTTGATTCAGAGATTGAGCTATCCTAAAGCTCATATGTTATTCCAGAATCCCTTTGATGTCATGGTATAATAATTTGTTTGTGGGAAAAAAAATGAGACATGGTGCAAGAAGCTGGACAAGGCACAGCTGGAGAGGGAGGAGGGCCCGCTCTAACAGGTGTAACTAATAGTATGGAAGCCTACAAAATTGCATTATTTGGATTGCCATTTTAATGCCAGTTTTTAAAAATTATAAGACAATCAGGGAAATATAAACACTGATTGAATATTCGATTATATTTTGGAAATGTTAATATTTTTGTGCTTCTGTTTTTTAAAAAAGCTCTTATTTTTTTAGACACATACAGAAATATTTATGGGTAGAATGATATAATGTCTGAAATTTGCTTCAAAATAATTGAGAGGTAGGGAGGATAAATAAGAAAAGAGAGAGAGAGAGATGAAATAACACTGGCCATGAGTATTATGCATTTTTTTTTACTTTTGTGTATCTTTAAAATTTCTATCATAAAAAAGTTTGAAAAGAAAAAAAAAAAAACAAAAATCAAAACCAAAAACATAGCAAGGAGTCTTGGCCACATGGTAGAAAAAGTAAATGTGAATAGACTGAAAACCGCCTAAAAATATTGTATAGAATATAATGATTTATTTTAAAGCGTAGATAAAATTAAAAGACAGAAAAATCTGCAGAGGTTATAAGAAAAAGTAAGAAAAGAATCAAAGTGAGAGGTCACAGAAAATACTAAGGCATTTCACATGGATTTCAGAAAGGATATAGGCCCTAGTGACTGGAGAAATGGTTGCAAACACTAATAAAGAAGGGAAGTATAATCTGAGTCTTGCATAAAACAAAAAAATCTCTAAAGACTTCCAGGCCTCATAGTTTAGAGAACAATCCCAAACAATTAATGAGAGAAAATGTAAACAAACTTTCCATTTATCTGGGATTGTGTTGGAAAAAGGCAGAATTCTGAGAAATCAAAGTAGTAGGTCTGAATCACTTGCTGACATAGAGTCTAAATTTGTGCTACCTGGGTGGTACAGGTAACATGATCTGAGAAATCAATCTCAAAACTCAGTCCAAAATCACTGAAAATCCCAGGCTCCCAGAGAAAAGCAAGCCCCAAACCATCATTTCATAACCCAGAGCATTTTGAACTCCTACAGGATTTTATAAACCAAGCTGAAAATGAACCCACACAATAGATCGCAAACCCCTCAAGGAAATCACCATGAGCAAGAGTCAGCAGACGTAATACCAGATGAATTAATGCCATGAAACTTAAAACACTAGAACAATCTGAAATAGATTATAAGTATGTTTGAAATAAAAAATTTTAAAAGGAAAAGCCATAATTAATATGAACGGCTCAAATATGTTGCTGTTTCAATCTACAGTCGCAATTTGTGTTGAGTGTTTGCAGATAAGAAATGAATCCAAAGCTGACTTTTATGCAGAAGCTAAAAGTGAAAGTTGAGGAAGTCAGATTTGTTTGGATATGTGATGATTCTTTGGGTTTGGTTTTATGTCACCAGTGTCTATCCAAAAACGATAATGAAAATCTTACTTCACCAGGAAAGTAAAGCAATCTGCACAGGAAATGAAAGAAAATTCAAAAAAGTTCAAACAAGCAAAAGTGAAGTGAGAAAGAACTACGGGTGACTATCTGTGTCTAATAGAAATGTTTTGGAAATACAAGATGTGGAAAGCGCTCTTCATGAAAAGTTCAATAGTTTAAGACCTCATTACAAGGAAACAATAACAATGATGAAAGTGAAATACTGCTGCTATGGAACATATTTTCATAATAAATGGTAAATAAGCATTGATCCATTAAATATGGCTCCACTGAACTTCTACCATTTGTCATTGTTTCTCATATATTTATTTCACTATAACACAACTTTTGATTTGGAGAAACAGAAGATCTTTGTGTATGAGGCCTGATGAGTTTTAGGGTAGCATATTTCTCCATGGCCCGCATACTATTGGGGATAACAGTCTTTCTGTAAACATCATGCTTTTTTTTGGTTTTTGTTTTGTTTGGTGTTTTTGCACTGAAAAAAGTCTTAAAATAGACATGCAAAACTAGATGAAATGAAAAAAATAACACATGCAGTTCAGGGACATTGTGGGGATTCAGGTAAATACACTGGAGATTTCTTTCAATCCTGTGAAGGAAAAGTACCATGGAGATGACTATGGCTACCCTGGCATTTCCTCATATGGGCACAATACTATCAATTTCTTGAAGAGTCCTGCAGCAGAAATCAACGAGTACAGAGGATGTATAGAAAAGAATAGAAGTCACACCTAGTAATAACCTTACTTAACCTTTTTGACAATATGACCATGTGCCAAGCACACTTTTAAGGACTTCACACATATCCACTCATTTAGTTCTCCCAACAATTCCATGATAATCAGCAGTGATATTATTCTCATGCTACAGATGAGTAAAGTGAAGTGCTTGCTTAACTTGTTCAAGCTCACACAGGTAGTAAGCAGGGGAACAGACTGGCCCTCCAAATCTGTGTGAACTTCATGTGATGGCCTCTTAGGGATGATGTACTTAAGAGTTTGGGGTCAAGCAGATAGATTCACTTAATCACTCAAAATGTATCAGACGCCACCTTTATGTCAGAGCCTGATAAGCACCATGTAAGACGCAAAGGAATGAAAAAACTGAAATTAGTTTCTGGTAGAAATTCCTTCATGTATTTGGAATAATATACGTTCAATTCAATTAGATTCAGTTCAATTTAATATAGCTATACTAATTAAGCATCTCCTATATACCATGTCCTACGGGGATAGGCATAGAATGACAAGTAACCTAGCTTTAGACTTCAGGGAACTCACCCTCAGTGGAGGAGACAGATGCATAAGCGAATAACTACAAGAGAAGGCAATGTGTTATAATAAGGGGAAAATTAAAGTACCATGGGAATGCAGATGGAAAATTTTAAAAGTAATTAATTATGGAGAAGCTTGTGTGGGCGTGTGTGCATGTGTGAAAGAGAGAGAGAGAAACGGAGGATGAGAGAGAGAGGGAGAATATTTAAATCAGGCCTTAAATGAGCTGGAATTTGCTAAACAGAAAGAAGAGTGAAGAGTAGAGTGGAGAGAAGGAGGGAAGATGGTTAATAGAATTTTTAGCAGAGGGAACAACATGAACAAAGAAAAGGGGAGCCATGGAGGAGCTTGATTCAGGACCAACGCTTGCGAAGGCACCAACATCTGACCTAAATAGTTAAATTTTATCATGTTTGAAGTGGACAGCACTAGGGAGATTTAAAAAGGGAATGGCATGATCAAGTTATGTTTGAATAGGCAACTTCCGTTGAAAGCTAAATTGAAGAAAAAAGAGACTGGCAAAAAAGATAATGTTAAGAAAACACAGTTAAGAAACTGTGGTCTTTAAAATTTCTATTTTACCGTCCAAACCCTCTTATATGAGTTTTCTTTAATAATGTGAAAAAAATTGTGGAAGCGTAAGTTGAGTTGAGGATCCTGATCCATCAGTAATGCCATTAAGAATCATCTAATCTAGTTCTGGATTTTGTCCACATAATCATTGATGTTAACATCTAAATATTTACGATGCTGGTCCATATTGGTGAAAACAAGATTTCTCAATGTGTCTGGTTCAGATCCTGGCTCTACCACTAATAAACCATGTGACACTTGGGAAGTTTCTTAAACTATGTCATAGGTTCCTCATTTGCTGACCTGGGAAAACAAAGTAACTACGTCATAAGTTGTTAGGGTGATTAAACTGCTTAGGACAGCGTTGGCACATGGTAACCATTTTATAAGCATTTACTAAAATTATGCCTAAGCAAAGTTTTAGAAGATTGTCTATATTTCTTTATTATCAGACAATATAGTCTGATAAATAATTATCAGAAAGTAAATTGAGACTGTTACATGATAGAGTACTTTTGCTTAAAAGATGTTACAAGTCTTTACATACCAAAAAACCTAAAAAGCTGCAAGCATGTTCATGAATCATTAACATATTTTGGTCTATTTTTTCTCTTTACTTATCTGATCTATGGTAGTATCAGAAGAAAAGAACAGTCACAAAAGATTAACATTTTTGGCTAAGAACTAGTGTAACTTCTAAATTAAGTATGCCCCACCCAGAAACGAGACTTTGATTACATTTTAGGACTTTTACTTCCAATTTGGTGGACAATATATTAGGAGCAAAAAAAAAAAAAAAAAAAAGAAAGAAAGAAAAAGAAAAACAGTTACCTAAACTGAGCCAAATGAATTCCACTTAGTTCTATGTTCTTTTTAATCTACAATTTATCATCACAGTATCTTGGGAAATAGCCCCTAGAAATTCATTCCCCCTTGAAAACTTTTCTCATGAAGTGTGCTCTTATATAGTTACCACTTGATATTATCCAAAAAGTGTATGCATATATTTCAAATTATCATTCTCATGATCATTTTTGCTGTTGGATCACTTAATTTTATTCTTATTATCACAGTATAGTTTTGTGACTCTTAAACAAAGGAGTAAATAGGAGGCAATGGTTTCTATTACAAATTTCATGGCTTTTTTTTTTTTCTAAGGAAAGTGTTCAGAGGTTTTCTCTCCCATGTCTCTAACGCAGAAAGATTGGAATAGACGCCAAAATCCAAAGGCAGAAACTCAGTCAGAAGTTGGCATTTTGCCTGTGACTTGGTGGACCTGTTAAATAACCTTTGAGGAAAAACAGATTCCAACTACATCAAACACAGTGAAGGAGTAAGTTCAGAAAATGATATTCTTGGTTTGGTAAAAGTCCATGAGTACTGGCTCTGTCCATAAATGGATTGAAAGCAATGAAGGGCTGGAACATTCACGAGTGCTGTAGGCAGTTTCAATCTTTCTTGTTGAAAACCACTAGGGGAGACAAACAAAGAGGATAAACACAATATACATGTACGAGGATCTCTCAGGGTGCCTCACAGACAAATGTTATAATGCATGGATCTGTATCAAATATTTTTCTACCATTAATTTGATGCTAAGTCTAGCTTTGTAGATTGTAAGAATTATAGAATTAGGTGCTCCAGTTCAAACCCAGCTTGTGTCTTCCCTCACGGAGCTTAAGAACAAATTACAACATACCTTCTTGAATAGAAAATCAGCAACCTACGGACTACCGAGAGAGGGTTTCTCTGACTTTTTCTGTCTCCACCCTTTGGCTACTTCTACTTCCAGGGCTAAAGGTAAACATTTTGCCATGAAGGGCTGCTGTCCATGTTCTACAATGAGATATGTGTGAACAGATATTTTCTTTCTACCTTCCGTGACTTTCCGAAGACCAGATATCTGACGTTCCTCTGTGGGGAGTATAATTATGTTTTCATTGTATTGAGTTGGAGAGAGAGAATCAGGCTTGTTGAGTTTCATAAAGTTACAAAGATGGTGGATCAGTTTATTCTTTCTGTATTAATTGTGAAACATGGGAAGATAATTTTTTAAAACTCTGCATACCAATTGGTTGTCTTTTTCAATGGTTTCACTTTTTTGACATCTCTAATGATTGCACAAAATTTCTATAATAATTAATGTACCTGCAAAAGAGAAAGAAAAGGTAAGAATTTTCAAATTTACATATTATAGTGAAAGGTGTTAACAGAATAAACGTCTACCAAGATGATTTAAAGTTGTAATATCCTGTCATCATCCTATCAGTAAACATATCTTTCTAATTATGAAAATCCCAAATAACAAAACCATGATTGTTGATCATGTAATTCATTTAGATTCTGTTTTATGGCTGAAAGCTTTGTAAGCTACAATATGGACATAAGAAATCTATCACTACCCTGAAATATCCCAGAGGAGAAATGGATGATGCCACTTCCTATCACTAAGTAAAAAAAAATGTAGTGCCTCTTTAGTGGAAGCACAATTCCGATGAAAGCCAGCTGTTAAGTAATCAAAATAAATAACTCCTCAACTAATGAAAATGTCTCAAGACAGTTATCAAGTTAGACATCTTAAAGTGAATGTGACATTAAATAAGCATTTGGAGGCCACATTTGAAGTAGCACTTTGACATGCATTTTGAGGCATTTCTGAACCAAGAGCCCATTCAAAACCTGTTCCAGTGCATTTCCTTGTTGTATTGCCTGGACTTAATAATTTGAAATGGAAGTCGGTTACATTTCTTCTTTTCTCCTAGAGTCACAGAGCCCAATGGAGGGTCAGCCTGACATTTTACTTTGTTCATGCAAACTTATCATCAAATGATGATTATATTGCAGTAAAAATGATTGTTTTATTTTGGGTGTAATAACATCGTATTAAGGCAATCTAGAAAATTGCCATCTGATCACTTCGAAGTGATTTCTAGCAGTCATAATTTATACCAAGTGAGTGATTTAGTCACCTATGCCTTCTTTATAAGAAATTAAATATCTAAGTGAAAAATCAAGACTATGATTAGAATTTTTACAAGCAAATTCTATTCCATAAAAAAGATACTGCTTCAGTTGAATAGGTGCAACGGAAAGAGGAAAGTGAAAGTCAAAGGGAAAAATCTATTTTTTTCTTCTCTGAAAAATTCAGCATCTGAAATGTGTAGTAATAGTAGATTTTACAATCATAAATTCATCTTAAATGTTTATATTATACTTACTTTGCTAAAATCTTATAATGACAAGCCTGCAAATATAATATTAAAGATAAATGTGTTAGCTTGTAACATCAGGTCATCTTTGACAAGGAGTTGTGTTTGTGTTTTGAGAGCTTTCAACTAACTGATCATAGTCTCTTAGAAAAGACAGCTAATGTCAAATTTAGTGTGTGAAAAGTTACTTTCCACAGTTTCAAAGAAAACGGGACCACCATAACTTGTTCCTTGTAACTTTATATTTCTTTAGGAATATAGATGAAGTGTAATTTTAATAGCTTAAGTAAATAAGGAGAACTAGGAGTGTCTACAAGGCATTTGTTATCAATTAAGCTTCAATTAGCCATCATGTAAATATAGAGATACTAGTCTTAGTATCAAAGATTCCATGAAGGGGCAAAAGTTTATCTAGCATTATATTTATTATCTCCAGAGAGGAGACAAAGAAAATTTTTCTCTTCCCAATTATACCTTGCTCACATTTTTAAATTTCTACTAAGAATTCTAGATATCCTAGGTATAATTTTTAAAATATAATCAATTCTTATTATTCCTTGGTTCAGTATTTGCAAATTTGCCTACTCACTAAAATCTATTTGTAACCTCAAAGTCAATACTTATAGCACTTTCATGGTCATTTGTGCTCATAGGCAGAGTGGGAAAAAAATTCAGTAGCCCTGATGCGCAGCTTCCCAGTTGGGCTTGAACAAGATGATGGTCTTCTTATTTCAGCTCGTACTGTAAGTAAGCATTCTTAGTGCTATATTTTTCTCATATTTGTGCTTTTTTTTGTGATTTCAATATTGAAAATGGCCTCCGAGCATAGTGCTAAAATGCTGTCCTGTGTTCCAAGGCACAAGAAGGTTGTGATGAGCCTTACACAGATACTATGTGTGTTAGATAAGCTTCATTCAGGCTTGAGTTCTAGTGCTGCTGGCTGTGAGTTCAATGTTATAGAACCAACAATATGGTAGATCCAGAAGAAGGAAGCAGAAATTCACCTTACAGAGAAAATATGTGTGTTAGATAAGCTTCATTCAGGCTTGAAGCCAAACAGCTGGTGCTATTTGCCTTTCAATGTTAATGAATCAACAACATATGTTAAATAAAGTGTCTTTAAACGGAAACACACATAAGACAAGTTTATGTATTGATTGGTTGATGAAAATGTTGTGAGCTTGCAGGAATCCTGTATTAATAATCCTGTATTTCCCCTATGAACAATGAATGGTTCAGTATTTGCCAATTCACTGTTTGCAGCACCTTTATAGAACATAACTACCGTGAATAACACAAATGGATGGTTTCACATATTTTTATCCCAAATTATTCACAAACACAAACAAAAAGACATGTTATATCATGATAAAATGAACTAAAAGAACTTGCTTGGGTGTAAACATTCCTAATTATGGTGACAAATTAAATTTAATGAAATATGCAGGCCTCTAATTGGGAAACATGAAATAATTGTTAATTTACATAGAAATGTTGCATGAACGGACGACTGTAGGGATATCATGAACAGGGTAGATTCATGGAGAGATTTAATTCAATAAAATGTGATGTAATTAATATCTTTCTCCATCTTCGTCTCATTTTTTAAGGCTCACTCAATACAAGTACATTGTCAGCAGACTTTTCAAAAACTACTGTTAAAAATAGTCTAGGATTTTAAGAAATCATTTTCCAATATACAATTCAAAACCACAGGTCTCAATTAAAAGAATTTGGTAATAGTTACTACTTGATCATATTTGGGAGCATTTTTCATTTTGTGTCAGGTGAATTTCACACACCAGGCCTGTGTTTAATCCAGCCACCAGGTCAACACATTCTCCAAACTCATTAAATTTTGAGAGGCTACCCAGAGTTCATCTGAAAGTAAGTGGGAAAGATATTTTCTCTCTCACTGTTTAGCTCTTTTCAATATTTATGTACTGTGGTTAAACTGCCTGAGCCATTCAATAAGAATTTGATGGTATCTTTGTTGAATTTTTAAATATGTGAATTCTGACTGCAGATGCCCAGGAAAATGCTAAATTTTTAGTAAATAAGAATGGTAGCAACAGCCTCTTGGCGTTGACTATGAACAATGTACAAATAACTCAATGATTAATTTTTCTCTTGGTTACAGGCCAGGACTAAAGTTTAACAGAACACAATTTTCATAATATGTAGCAGCTGAAAAAACTTTCAGTTAAAACTGGCTCAGTTTCATTTGGCTTTAAAGAGTGTCCCTGAGAGCATCTCAGATTCACCTGCAAGCTCCCTTAAAATGGCAACTTTGTACGAGTGAATGTTTAGCTCCACGGTTGCCATGTTGCATTACAAAGCATGTTAAATGCGGGAAATAAATTTCCAGCTAAGAATCTCATCAGAAGAAATGTATTTTTTTTAACAAGTTGCTAAAAGACATTTAGAAATATTAGTTTACTGGGTTAGCTTAACTAGCTAATCTAAAATTGAAATGAGCTAAAGTCAAAGTAATTCTAGTTAGTATTTGGTGTGTGGGGTCCAGATAATTAGATTTGTAAGTCAAAGTCAACGTGGTTACACTAACTAAGCCAAATGACTTTGCGTTTTAATACCGATATGGGTTGCCACATGGGCAAGTTTATACACGTATATTTTAGTATAAATTGCTGAGATTCTAAATTAGATTTTTATTTTGACTATGGCAAAGGATGTACGATGGTTATCTTCATTTGGTTTACCCCAGGAATCTTTGATTATAAAATAAATTGTAGCTTTATTTTAGAAGTGGAAAATGGCATAAAAATTCTCCAATTCCATACTAAGACTGAGGACTGTTTCTAGAAAGAGTTGTGAGATGACACTATTTTGACTGTTCGATTACGTGTCTTCTCATTTTGGTGAGACTCTTCTGGCTTTGAGATACTTTTTCTTTCACTGAATTGAATTCTCCTGATATTTCCCATTATAACCAATCTATTTTTTGCTTCCTTCTTACTCTCTGGACTACCTGAAATCCATCACTGCAGGTGCTGAGTAAGAAATGTGTCACACCCTTTCCCCTGGATCTGCATTCAGTTATATCACATTCTCCTTCATTTTTTTCCTAAACCTTATTTCAGTAATTATTTGTTATAATATCTCCTTGCAACTTTCATCCCTATCTGCTGACATGTCACCCTGCCTACAAAATATGCTCTTCTCTGAATGCATTGTCTTCCATTGATGAAGAAATTTATTAACACTAATAATTTTTAAAAATATTGTACGTATGCTGCTCTTACAATCTGACTCTACCTACTTCCACTCCGTTGACTTTTTTTTCTGGAAAAAAATATTACCATTAACTGGCTGATATCAAAAGGAGAAGCAGCACAATTATTAGTTAAGGATGCAGATATTGTACAGGCTATGCTTTAATTGCGTCACTCTCTGCAGTATCTTGGGCAACTTTCTTCATCTCTGGGAGCTGCAGTTTCCTCATCTGTAAAACAAAGAACAGAATAGCATATACTCATAGGGTTGTTATGAGGCTTAAATAAAACAGTATTTGTTAAACACTTAAAATATTCAGCACATAGGAAACACTATAAATTATATGCTAAATAAAATAAACTTAATACACATTTTTTCCTCTATTTTCCTCTCCCTCAAACTTTCGGCAGCATTTAATATTATTGGTTACCCCTTTTGGAAACCTTCACCTTTGATAAAACCATGCGGCTTGGCAAGTGTGCTGGTAGAAACAGCAGGGTGATCCCTGGTGTTGGAATATTTGCTTAGCAGTTACTGCTTAATTACAACGTCTGATTTGAGGGCTCCACCTAGATAGACAGACATGCAAAGTGAGCACAGGAGTTGAGTTTAAGACACTGAGAATTTTGAGAGTTCAAAGATCATCATGGAAACACAATCTGTGAAAAGGACAAATGGTAGCAAAGGTGGAGAGTGGGTGAATGGGAGTTAAAGAGGTCTACGAATTGCGACGCTCTTGCATTAGAGTGGTTTTTCAGCCCCAGATGACAGTAGATGATGAAGGCAGAATTGTGGACTGGGTGCCCTTGGAGGACCCCTGGAAGTTAGAAGGCCATGGGAAAAGAAGGGCAGGTACTGAGTTACATGCACTTAATTATTTTAGAGCCAACATTTCCTGGATTATTTGAATTTCTCTATTTTATCCATTCTACCTGCCTCTTGGCCACTGAAATTTTCATTGTTAGCAACTCCCACCACAAATTGGGGAAAAGAAAAACATATTAAATTAGCTTTTGTTTCTATTTTTAACGGGTCTATTATTAAAGGATCGTATGGGGAAATGAAGGGGACTATGTAGAAAAGTATCTTTAAAGCAACACATTTGGGTGACATGTCAATTTTAATAACCATTGCTATCTCAGAGTTGTCTGTTCTTTATTCCCATAGTGTCCCAGCATGACATGTTGTGATTATTTATTCCACTCTCTGAGGCAACCAAACTGAGACATGAGGAAGCCTAAATGAGGTCATCCAGGGGGTCCCGCAGATGAATCAGCACGAGAACTAACAGTTCCTAACACCCACCCACAACCTTACAGCTCTTAAATCATAATAGCCCCCAAGGGAAAATAATTGTGAACAGGTTTCTAGACATTGAAATTGTTTTCCAAAATTGAACTGATCTTATTTTTTAAAAAATTCAAACACAATTTTATTTAGGTCTTTACAATGGTGTTTGTTATATATTTACAGTTCATCTGCTGCTGAAACAGCAGTAGAATAGTCTTTGAAGTGATGGGTTATGTGTATATTGGCAAAGTTGGAGATCAACTGTGCCAAAAGACTTCTAAAAAGATTAAACTGTTAACCACAAATACGCGGTTGTAGTTGAGAAGATTTATTTGTCACTGACCATATTAGCCATTGCAGTTAGCATTGGTTCTGGGAAAATCATGCTTTGGTAATGAGCCAATATGCTTTATTTGTAGGACTATAGTTGAATTTACACAATGGATGCAGTGACGTTGTAGGTTTTCTCAACTTCAAATTGTTAATAAAGAAGTCACAGAATGTTCTGATGGTTCCTTTCCTTGAAGCTTCTTTTTGGCACTTTCAAGAGTTTCAACTCTCAGATGCAATGTCTTCCAGTATTCTCTCTATTTCCTTGTCTTGGTTCATGCACTAAAATGTGGTGCCCATAAAATGTGTTCTTTACGGACATGATTATGTTTGAGAGCTCTTCTAGAGGCCACTTGAGATAAACCATAATGGAACTAGGCATACAAGTGGGCATGATGTAATTGGAGTGGTGTCATGAGGTGATTGGTAGTTCTGAAGGGCCAATCATGTGGCTGGGTATTGATCTCAGACCCTAGTCCATTTCAACCCAAACTGGATGCACTGCAATTCAATCCTGGCAGTAACCACCGGGTGTTGGTGCAGATGTCACAAGTTAAAGAGCATGGTTTCAAACAAGACTGATTTTACTTCAGACACCAAGAACGCCTTGGGGATCTCCGGGCCACCTGCACTTCTGAATGACTGGCTGTCAATTTGGGGGTTCCCATGACCATCTCAGGTTCAGTAATTTACCAGAATGACTCAGAACTCAGGAAAATACTATACTTACAATTATGGTTTCAGTATAAAGAATACAAAATAAGGAGTAACAGATAAATAAAGAGACACATAGAATGAGGTCTGAAGTGGAATGCTAACATTCTGTGCCCTCTCCTCGTGGAATCAGGACACACTACCATCCTGGCACATTAATGTGATTATCACCCAGGAAGCTCTGCTGAACTTCTGTGTTCAGAATTTTTATTGGAGTTTCATTATATAGGTGTGATTGATTGAACCATTGGTGGCATGACTGAACTCAGTCTCCAGGCCTCTTCCACTCCCCTGAGGTAAGGTGGCTAAAAGTGCTAAACTTCTAATCATGTAGTTGATCTTTCTTGGTGACCGGCCCCATCCTAAAGCTAGCTATCTAGAGGCCCAGCATGAGTCACCTCATTGGGATAATGAGGATTATCACTCGCTAGGACAATGGCTTTGAAAATTCCAAGGGTTTTTTGAAGCTCTGTACCAAGAACCTGGGACAAAGACCAGACAAATTCCTTATTATACTATAGCCCTCACCTACATTGTCTTATTTAAGGTTTATAGAAATCTTGTAGATATTTGTATTGTAGATAGATATTTTTCATCCCTACTTTTAAAGATAAGAAAACTAAAAATAAGAAATATAATATTAAATGCCTGAGGTTACACTGCAAGGGTATGTCAAAACTAAGGTTCGATCCCAGTTTGGTTTGCTTCAAAGGCCGTGCTTTCCCTGCTACCTTAAAGAAAATCAGGTAGACAGTGATTCTACACTGACAGGTAATCATGCTTATATTATAATTACTTGTTTGATGTCTGCTGTCCCTAGTAGTTTGTAAGATTTGAAAGAAAGAATATGTGCTGTCTTTTCTGACAGCCACTTTCCCCCCAGCACCTGGTATAAGCCAACTTCTACTAGGTGTTAGGTAAATACTAATCAAATGAGCAAGTGAATCTGAATACAGCAATACTTGTCAGTCCTAGGGTAGATGGAATAGACTTGGGACTGGCCAAGTAGAAAGCGCAGAGATTCCCAAGTACAGAGCATTTTCAGTTGGTAGCGAATGCGTGGATGACACGAGTTGCTATGGTGTCCAGGCTGGTTGAAGTTAGAATCACAGGTGTGGTTATGGAAGACCCTGTGGCAGGGGAAGAGCCAATGGGTGAAGGCACTGGAGGTCTTGCAGAGATTTGATGCTACTCAAACATGTTGTACCTGTGTGATTGTCTTTAGGTTAATAACACCCTCCTCTCCCCTCTGCCTCCCTTAGAATCAAGAGGCTTGGAAAAGTGAGGGATGAAAGCGATTATGAAGGAGCTTGTTCACTGCTGCCAAAAATATCTGGCGTTATTATGAGCTCCTGTCCTGCTTCACATAGAGCCTTTGGGCATCATGGAGTTACTGACACTGCCCAAGGCATTTGCCCAATGATGAGCAGTCTCAAAACTTTAACCCAGATCTGATTAGCACACTATAAGATTGTTATAGCAAGAATGTTATTAGAGCATTCTGAGAAAGATCTACTGTAAATATTAGGAGTCTTTAATTTTTCTTATTCTTAAACAATCCTTTTTTAGGCACAGGGTCGTTTTTACTTTTTGATTCTGTCCCTTTGAAAATCAGATTGTAACTTCTAGCTCTCTTGTTACTTTAGGGAGAAAAAAAAAAAAAAGAAATGGCTATTTCTCTTTTCCAAAATACCAAAAAATGTCAGCCCAACTTCCTGAGATATTTGTCAAATGTTTAGATAATCTGATACAGCATCTGCACAGTGACACCACAAAGAATAAATAAGAAGATAGGAATTGTGTCATAAATATTGATTCTTCTATGGTCAGAGACTGCTGACTTTTGTATAAAATTTTTCATTTAATTAAATCTATTGCAAACAATGCAGCAAAGCTTTATTCTAGTTTCATCTTTCAGCGTGTTGAAATAGTCATGGCTCACAGAATCGACTTTTTTGGTAAGATTCATTAGAATGTAATTCTGCCTCTACCCCTTTGGAGTATGTGATACTTTGAAATATAAGAATTTCTTTAATCTTTCACCATACGAAAAATACTCCAGTATCTTAAAATTCCATTTATTTCACAGCTTAAAGATTATATCTAGTTCCATTGAGTAAATCCAGAGTAGCATAGAGAAGAAAATACAAATTATCCAGAGAGAACCGTAATTAAAATTGCCCTGTATATCCTTCTATTCTTTATTCTATAACTGTGTGTGCACATGTATGTATATGTATATACATGCATATATACATATACATGTGTAAAAATTATAAAACTCTTTTTTAACCTGCCCTTTTACTGTCTATATTTTTTAGACATTATTTAAAACACATTATTTCTATGGCAATTCAGCAACAGCACCCTTTTTGTCCAAAGTTATTAATATTTTCCACTGCAGTTTCCTGGTGGAAGATTATTATTCACCAATCCCTTGGACTACTTAAGAGAGGCACGCTGGGATAACTGAGACTGGGAGGAAAGTTCTAGTTGTAAGGCTTCTGTAGCCCAACGTTCTAGATACTGATCTCAATAAAAAATCCCATGGCTGGTGTCTAGTGCCAAACTTGCTTCATCTTTTGTCTTCACCATCTAGGTCACGGGGTCTCACTTAGGAGTGGATCATATGGCAATGCCTGGATATGTTTTGATTAGCAGAACTGGGGGTCTGCTACTGGCATCTAGTGGGTAGTGGGGCAGGATGCTGAATATCCTATAATATCCAGGTTGAGAAACCTGGGCAAGGTGAACGACACTGTCTAGCTTCCAGGCTAGAAATACATCTAATTTGTCAGTAGATCATTATCATTCCTATGATAAGATATTTTTATGTGTATCCTTATAATTTATTGAGTGTTTTCTATGTGCCACTGAATTCTCCTAAATCCTTTATATTTATTCATCCCCTTTGGTAACCCTAATGACTCTGTGAGGGATAGAATCCTAATTTGTTCATCTTGTGGACAAGAAAAACTAAAGCTCAGGGAGGTTGAGTAACTTGCCAAAGATGATATAGCTGGGATGTGCAAAACCTTGGACTTGAAACCAGAGCCTGTGTAGTAATTACTACATTTTACACCCCTTGCTTTTCCATCCTTACAGCCACTACCCTAATTCATACCCTCATATTCATTCTTTACATTCCACTAATTACTAACTGGCTTTCCCGACTCTCATTATCGCAGATTACACTTCTGCCAGTGTAATCTTTCTAAAATGCATTCATTTCCCTGCTGATAACAGTAGCTCGCCACAGGACCACACTGCCTTTCCTCTCTGTCTCTAGCCTTAAGCCTCAGCACACCCAGTATGCAAGACCTTCTGACATATTTATGTTCCCCAGGGCTCCTATTCCCTGATTTATGCCTTTCCTTGCACTGATCCCTCTTCCCACTGTCTACCTGCTAAACACCTGCCCAGACCATTGGTACAAATTAGTCCTTTATTTTTTGTTCAATTTTTTATTTTGACACGTTCTCAGACTTAATGAAAAACTGTAAGAAGAATACAAAGAATTTTCATATTCTCTTCACGCACACTCTCCAAATGTTAACATTATACTACATTTGCCTTATCCTTTTCCTTCTCTCTGAGTACAGATGTTTACTGATCTCTTTTAGGATCATTTGCTGACACGATGTTCCTTTGCCTCTGAATAATTTAGGATATATTTTCTAACCACAGTATAATGATCAAAATTAGGGACTCAACATTGATACTATAATCTAATCTACATATCCTATTATAAGTTGCAAATTAGACCCTTTTAAAAGAAAGTATGATAACATAGAAAGTATTTCAGTCTATTTGTAAATGCCCCCAAATACCCTCATGGTTCCTAGGTTTTTAGTTAGATATTAAAATTAATGAGGCATTAACAGTATTTCCCTCTCCCCACACAACACTGAATAAACTGGTTATTGACTGCATTTATATTTACATGGTAGAACACATATATTTGAATGCCATTAATTACTTTAAAAGTCCATAAACATAAAATGATTAAATCATATTTGAGATATAATTTCAGACACGAGGATGAAATAAACTACCTTGAAGACACATAATAAATTATTTAACTTTATTGGTCATGGTGCCTTTGGTTCTCCCTTAGATTATAGGGAGTTATTTATTTATTCCCTCATTCATTTATTTAGTTCGAGTTGTTTTAACCACTCACGTGGAATTAAATCTCTCGGTTGTGATAAGGGAAAACACTAGATTGTTTACCGACTAAAGGGGCTAAAGTATGAAAGAAAACATTATGAAATAATTTTTTCAAAATGTTTTTCACAATGCAGGATACATTTTTAAATGGTCTAAAATGCATTTAAAATTTTTTAAATATATTATTTTTATACATATTTATGGGGTACATGTGAAATTTACATGCATAAAATGTATAATAATCAAGTCAGGGTAATCTCACAACTACTTTTATTGTTGTGTACCAGAATCATGATACTTCAGCAACTATTGGTGCAGGAATAATGATGATAATAACATTTTTCATTTAATGAGAGTTTACTACGGACCAGACATTATTAGGCCAAGTACTTTACATAGAGGATACCGTCTCCTCCTTACAGTTATGCTTATATTATTGTCCCTAAATTACAGGAAAAGAAATGGAGGCACCAAGAGGTGAATAACCTTGGCCAGTGGCAGTGGAAGGACCCCCGCCAACACACAATGCTCTCCTAAGCCTTGGCTGTCTCCATTATACTATATTCTATTTCTACTGAAACAGGATGTGACCAATTCAATTTTTTTCCAAATATAAAACTGCACTTATATCTATACCATTTTTTGTTCCTGTAATAGCATTCACAGTATTTGTTAAAATGATTTGTGGCTTATTTATAGAAGGGTGAGTATTCATTATCACTGAACTGCAGAGAATGACAAATTGGATCAGGCTTTGGAAGCTACAGGAACCTTCTGGATGTCAGCTCTTCAAAGAATACTGTTGAATGACTCAAACTATACTGCTTGCCTTTCTCTTGTCCACAATAACTTTGTACTGCATTGTATGACTAGTAGAGACATGACTAGCCAAAGAGAACTAGACTAGCAAAAGGACACATGGATTCTAGTTTCTAACCTGCCCCCTGACTATCACATTTCCCTAACTAATATTACTTCTCTGGATGGTGTTTGTAAAATCAAGACATGTACAAAAGTCTATGTCTCTATAAAACTCTAAAATGCTATCAAATTATGAATAATTTTCTATCCATCTTCATTCATTGTATTTCTCCAGAACACTGCACTTACAGAGACCCAGAACCTTTTTCCTAATAAGTTTTTAATATATATATATTTGGTGAGTTAAGCCATTTGAATTGAGTTGACCTACCTAGTATTGCTGCTATGCACATGGCCCTACTGACAAGTGTGAGTCTGGACCATAAATTTCCATAGCCTTGAGTTACTGTAATATTTTATTTATGGAATGTTGCTGGCTATGTGGTCTGAGTAGCTTGAGCAATGTCCTTATTTCTGTAGCCAGAGAGGCAGGATATTGGGAGCACCACCACAAGAACCATGATCACTATCTCTTTCCCCTCTTCTTTCTTCTCTCAGCAATTTTTCCAATAAAGAATTATAGCCTGGACTGAAAGTGCATTGTTCTTAGTTGCTCAGTGGCTTAAGTCAAGAAGGAGTAATCCTGAGTTCTGTATTGCAGGTTCTTTGATGGGTGTTCAACCTAGGTAATTTCATGCTGATCTGTAAGGTAGATGTCATAGACAAGAAGGATGGCCTAGATAACATGCAGCACCAGTGGGCAAAATTATTAAGAATTTCAAGATGGCAAAAGCAGAACATTAAACCCAGGGAGATGCCCTTCAAAGCTCAGGGTTCTATGGGAGCATGCAGATGGCACACTCATGAAGCTGGCCGCAATTATAGGCAAATTGCTGTTTAAAGAAGTTATATGACTTGCCTAAGCTTACACATTCAGTAAAGGACAAAGTAAATACTAGAATCTGTGCTTGTCTGATTCTAAAGCCCAATATTCTTTCTACTGGACCTCTTTCCCTGTCCAAGTGAGGAAAAAATAGGCAAACCTCCTTTTATTAGCCTACAGCCTAAAATTTTTTCAGAGAAGTGTACCCCTCATATTAGTCAGAACATCCTTTCTCATCAAGATCAGGTTATGATTGTTCCTAGTCCTAAACTATGTAAGATTTAGGAGATACTTCCTGGTTTTGCACAGTTGCCAGACTTCCTTCCTCACCTTTTTTTTTTCTGTCTCCAGATGTCTGTGTCTATTCAACAAACTCAATATACTAACCTTTTCCAAACAAGGCTTTGTGAACCCAACCATTAAAAAGGGCTGGAAGAATTAAATGATTTAGAACATGTAGTGGACTTAGTACAGTACCTGCTGACTCATAGTAAATGCTCAACATGTATTAGCTATTCTTATTATTGTTATTGGTAATTAGTATTTAGGGGTCAAATTTCAGGGCAATAGACTTCCACCACGTCTGCTTCTGTGCTTTCTTTTGCTCTTTGGCTTAAGAGATGAATATTTTCTTTGACTGGTACATGGAAGGCTCTTTCCATTTCACCCTTGCCCTTGTGAAGTTATTTCTCCTAAGAAAATGTAGTTTCCTTACTAAGAAAACTTCTTGTAAATAAAACATTTGTCATTTCATTATGCATGACATGTCCCCCCATGTGTAGAAAATCAATGGGAAAAAGCTCAACAATATACATATATATTTTTTCTTCCTTGAATTTTTTTTGGAGTACTCCTTTTCCATTCTTCTAGAGATAACCTGCATTTGTTTCAGCTAAATTACCAAATGTCAAGAATTTTAATTCACTATTCTGTACATTCATAAAATGACTCTATTGCACTGGCCAGCCTCAGTAAAGCTTACATGTTAAGATCTCTTTTCCACTGGGTGTGATTCATGTCTGTCATTTCTTTCACAATTTTTTATTTGATTTGTCTTTTGAACAAATGTTGAAAGTGACTGATCACAATAGCCAAAATAGCAATAACATTCAAATTCAACACGTTTATTCACTGACGATTTGAAAAAGCAAAAAGAAAAAATTAAAACCACATTTAACTTTTTTATTGAAAAAGTATAACTGCTCACATTATTGATTATGGTCTTCCAGTCTTTTTAAAAAATATACTGTATTGTGTGTGTATGTCATAGAAACAGGATGTTTTGTGGACATGGTAAATTCTCTATAGGAAGGATCTACCTAATGAGATTCCTGGAAGTATATGAGAATTTTGTTTTGTTCCATTGTTAATACACTTGTTTACTAATGCATCTTTTTAATAGTTGCTTAAATATTTTATCCAGATTCTAAATATGTGTGTATAGTTAAACATTTAGTCTATTAATTTATTCTTTATGATTTATATACATATTTGTTTCTCAAAATATAATTGGTTTATCAGAATAACATATTGCCATTAATAGTTTAAATGGTCATGTTTAACAGTAGTATGAAATTGCAGAAGATGCATTAAAATGTTTATATTAGCCTCTAATTTCCCCTTATTTGCCTTTTCTAAGTCAGCAGAATGATTTCCTTTATGATCTTGGAAAAATGCTCAGAATGTGTGATTTAACAGTGACTCAGGCACTGTCGTTCGGCTCAGATGGTATTCATTCCTTGATGGATAAAAACAAAAGAAAAAGCTATTCTTTGGCTAAACAACACAATCCTCTCTATTACTGCAATCTCTACAGATTTCTTGAAAAGTGCAGCATATTTGGAATTGCTTTCCTAAGAATTAAGCATGGACAAACAAGCCCACACCATTCTAAGAAAAGTCCTGATTGTGTGTAGCAGACTAGCAAACAAAGGCGGAGGGGCCCAGGGGACAGGTTAGAGAGAGAGAGAGAGAGAGGAAAGGGATCCAGGGATCTCCTAGGGCCGTGTCCTGATTCCAGAAGCCCTTTCAGGACACAGGCGTAACTGCCTTTGCTAATAGATGATCTTGTATAAGACCTCCCCTTGCTCCTTCCTGGTACATTTTTCCTTTGTTTCCCTAGGCCGACGACTTTTCTGTGGCATCACCCTCAGCATCACTATCGTTAACACAGTATGTCTAAGTATAACCACTATTTATTTAGTTATTTATAATCTCTAAATGTCCTATCTTTATATTACTTTATAACTAATATTAGTATGATTTAAGAAACATTTATTGAGATTTATGATGTGCCAGAAACAGCACTAAGTATTTTGTATTTATTATCTTATACAATCTTTAGAATGATCTGATAAGGTAGCTAATATTATTCTGCTCATTTTACAGGGAAAGATACTGAAACTTAAAGAGGTTAACTATTTTCCAAGATTTTATACCAAGTAATTGGCAGAATAGAGAACTGAACAAGAATTATCTATCTTATTCTATTTTACTAAATGTTTGCTAAATTGAACACAGTGTAAATTGTGTGATAACAGATTGCACAAATAAATATAAACAGATGCATTCTGGGCAATAGTAGTTCACTCAATTCAATAAACATTTAAGTGAAGCTTATTGTTCAGTAATGTATATTGACCTTATTTGGGACTTTTAAAATAGAAGACAATGTTTTAAACTTAAAGAAGATAAATTTAGGGTAAATAGAAGAATTAATTTACTCATAATATATGGTAAATACATGGATCTTGTTATCCCAGGACTCTATAATGTCAAGAAGCTATGTAGTATGGTGATTAAGAGCCTAAGTCAGACAGAGGCTGGGTTCATTTGGGTCACTTACTGTGTGATTTGGGGCAAGGAGCTAAGCCTTTCTATGTCTTAGTTGTTTGGTTTTTTTAAGTCTGAAAAATTCAGAAAATAAAACTTACACTATGGGTTAATGATTATGCAATGTAGGAAACTGGCTAAGAACAGAGATTTTCCTTCCCTTCTCCTTGTCATGTTTGTCTTTATTTTTTTAATTTTTAGTATTATGGGTACATAACAGTTGTATATCTTTATAGGGTACATATGATGTTTTGATGCAGACATACAATGTAAATTAATCAAAACAGTAATTGGGGTATCCATCACCTCAGGCATTTAACATTTCTTTGTGTTAGGAGTTACGTCTTTCTTTAAATCCCAACTCAGTGGCTTTCTGATACTTTGAGTAAACCATGATGATTTTGTGTACTTTGGTATCATTCGGTGTTAAATAGCAATTATAACAGTGCTGACTTCATAGAATTTGGGGATGATTAAATAAACTAATGTGTATAATGTGCTTAGAA
>CAUYSK010086351.1:0-20446 GCA_963575035.1 Avahi laniger | reverse complement strand
CACCTGCTCCCTTGGCTTTCACCCCCTGTAGCCACACCTCACCCAGGCAGAGGCCACTGCCCCAGAACCCGTCAGCAAAGCCCAAGCCCCCAGGCTCTCGAGCTCCAGGCTCCTGGGGCATTGGCTCAGGGCTGTGGATTCCTCATTTGCATAGAGTCCTGGCCTCGGGACTTGAGTTCTCTGACCACAGTAGACTGGAGGCCACAACCCTGCAGGAACACAGGACCAAGGACAGAAAAATGTCCCGTGAGGAAGAAGCGCAGGGAACTTGATCTGGGAGGCAGGAGGTGCTGGTTTTGCTGCCTCCCGGCTGTATAACCTCTGGAGCCTCACGGTTCTCATTTGCAAAATGGGGTCATAGTAGTATTTGCCTTATTAGGATATAGGAAGAGTTGGAGTTCCCCCATGCACAGGACCACCCCTGTCAAGTTGCCTGCCCCATCATTCCTTAGCCCTCAGAGAAGAGGATGGTGCTATGATTATTATCCCAAACACTCCCAAAGACAGGAAGCAGGTATTGAACCTAACAAGATGACAAGTGTTCAGATGCAAGCTCAGGTCCTGGATATACGTCCAAACACCTTATGATACTGAGCACTCTGTAAGCGCTTGCTATGTCTGGCAAAAAGACGAGTCTGTGCCAGGTAAGGAGATAGATTTGGGCACTTGCAAGGACACATGGCATTTTGCCCTGGTGGGGGAGAGGAAAGCCACTGGGAAACGAGTTGACTTATTTCTCTTCACTGTGTTCTTTAACAATTTTAATATTCTCGAGGATGCTGAAGCAGCACAATAGAAACAAATGGGAAATTGTTAAAATATTGATTGTAATTTCCTGGTGACTTGACTGATTTAAAAAACAGGAACCTTTAAGAAAAAAAAAGCCCTCATTAGAAAGCGAGCAGTTAATTAAGGGGCTGTAGAATGGCTTGCATCAATTTCACCATGAAACCAGAAAACTGTGACTACAAGTCAATTTTTCCCTCCACAGCTTCTTACCACAAATGCAGCTTCCAGAAAGCAATAGGTAATGCTACCAAAGCCTAGATAAGGATGGGAAATGGTCATTAAAACAGAGATGGATAAACAATTTAGGGAATTAGTGTAAATCCAGTTGGCTGACAGCTTTCCTCTTGTACCATACATAGGACTGCAAGACATTGTCAAAGCTCTTATATAGAAAAAAGTATGCAGATGGCATGCTAATTATTACTCTTCATGCAATGACATTTTTTCCAGTAGCACAGACACTACTCAGGCCCCACATGGGAAGAGGCTCTATCCACTGTTCTAGGACCCTTCAGACCATTTGCAATTTTGTGATAAAAAAAGAAAACAACAAAACCCTGGCTAGTGGCTTTCCTAGCAACCAGCTAGGCTGCCGCTGCACCATCACCACAACCATTCAGAAGGTTAATATGACCTAACACCAGGAAACCAGCCAGGGCCCAACGTCAGGCAGGCACACTGTCCAGGATGTCTGGAGAAAAAACAGACAATGCACTCTAGATGATCATATTAACAATTAAAGCACCTAAAGATTGAGGGCACGGCTACTATGTGCCAGGCCCCATGCTCATCTCTGTGAGCTCAACGAAGCCTCATAAAAACTGATTTTAGAGCTAAGCAAACTGAGGCTCAGAGAGGTTAAGGAACTTCTCTGACATCACACAGTTACTCACTGTGGAAACCAAGATTTCAATGTCCTGGGCAGTCTGAAACTGACCAGCCTCAATAGAATGCCATTAACATAAAGCTCACCAGGGAGGAGGGAAGTAAGGTCCACTTCACACATGTAGCTAATGCTGTGCCTGATGCTTGGCTGGCTGGTTGTCTTGCATCAGCTTTCCAGAAAGAACTGTTACATTTTCAGAAACTTTGTCAGCCTGGTGATGACACATGGGTAGCTTGAAATTGGCAATGGTGGGGGTAGTTACACCACAGAAATAGGCGATCTCTACAAATCAGGACTGGTTTGTTAAACATTTACCAACATACCATTGTATGCAGATGTTAGAGCCAGATTGCCTGGCCCCACCACTTACTAACTGCAGCCTGGGACAAGTTTCCTAGTTTGTGTAATGACAATAATAGTGCCCACCTCATCAGGTTGTTGCAATCATTAATTAATCCATGTAAATCACTTAGCACAGTATAAGTAATCAATTAGTGTTAGTTGTAAAAGTATACTGCATCCACTACTACTACTGCTTATTATTATATTTAGGCGGTCATTCACTTTCATCTAGAATACAGCAACCATGTCCTACCTAGTCTCCCTACTCCCATCTTCTCTTCTCCAATGCATCTTCCTCACAGTCACTGGGGTAAATTTCTAGATGCTCCCCTGCTTAAAACATTTCCATGGCTCCTTATTACCCTCAGGGCTAAAGTCTCACCTCCTTTGCCTAGCATATATGGTCCACCTGACCTGGCCCTCCTCCAAAATACCAAAATCTGTCATAGTTTGTTAGGGCTGCCATAACAAAGTACCATTAACTGAGTGGTTTAAACAACAGAAATGTATTGTCTTCCAGTTCTGAAGGCTAGAAGTTTGATATCCAGGTGTCAGCAGGGTTGGTTCTGAGGGCTGTGAGGGAAGGATCTGTTTAGGCCTCTCTCCTTGGCTTGTAGATGTCCATCTTCTCCCTGTGTCTCTTCATATCATCTTCCCTCTATGTATGTCTCTGTGTCCTAATTTCTCTCTCTTTTTTTTTTTTTTGAGACAGGGTCTTGCTCTGTTGCCCAGGCTACAGTGATAATTTCTCCTTTTTATAAAGGACACCAGTCATATTGGATTATGGCTCCACCCTACCTCAGCATGACCTCATCTTAACTAATTACATCTGCAGTGACCCTATTTCCAAATAAGGTCACATTCTGAGGTAGTGGGGGTTAGGGCTTCAACATATGAATATGGTGGGGAGACACAATAAAACCTGTAACAGTCCGCCTTCTGGCCCCCAAAAGTTCATGTCTTCCTCATGTGCAAAATACAGTCACTCCATCTTAACATTTTCAAAAGTCTTAACCCATTCTAGCACCAACTCTCAGTCCATAACCTTATTCAAATGTCATTTAAATTAGGTATGAGTGAGACTAGGGTTATAATTCTTCCTAGGGCAACATTCCTCTCCATCTGTTGACCTGTGAAACCAGGCAACATATCTGCTTCCATAATGTCATGGTGGGTCTGGTGTTAAGATAGACCTTCCCCTTCCAAAAGGGAGGAATAGGAAGGAAAAAACGGGTCATGGATCCCGAGAAACTCTGAAACATAGCAGGGCAAACTCCATTAGATTTGAAGTCCTGATAATAATTCTTTTTGAGTTTTGTTTTTGTTTTTTTTTATAGATTTAGGAAGTACAAGTGCAGTTTTGTTATATAGATATATTGTGTAGTGGTGAAGTCTGGGCTTTTAGTATATCCATCGCCCAAATAGTGTGCACTGTACCCAGTAGATAATTTCTCATCTTTCATCTCCCCACACACACCTTTGGGGTCTTCACTGTCTACTGTTCCACTCTGTATGATCATGTGTACCCATAGCTTAGCTCCCACTTATAAGTGAGAACATGCAGTATTTGGTTTTTCTGTTCCTGAGTTACTTCATCTAGGATAATGGCCTCCAATTCCACCCATTTTTCTGCAAAAGACATTATTTTATTCTTTTTTTATGGCTGAGTATTATTCCATGGTATGTATATATATATATACCACATTTTTTATGGACACTTAGGTTGATTCCATATCTTTGCTATTGTGAATAGTGCTGTAGCAAACATACAAGTGCAAGTATCTTTTTGATATAATAATTTCTTTTCATTTGGGTAGATACCCAGTAGTGGGGTTGCTGGATCACATGGTAGATATATTTTTAGCTCTTTGGGAAATCTCTATGCTGTTTTCCATAGAGGTTGTGCTAATTTAGAATCCCACCACCAGTGTATAAGCGCTGCCTTTTCTCTGCATCTGCACCAATGTCTATTGTTGACTTTTTCATAATGGGCATTCTGACTGGAGTAAGATGGAGTAAGATCTGGAGTAAGACTGGAGTAAGATCTCATTGTGGTTTGAATTTGCATATTTCTGATGATTAGTGATGTTGAACATTTTTTCATATGTTTGTTGGCCATTTGTATGTCTTCTTTTGAATCCCGTCTTTCACAGAATTAGAAGCAGACAATCCTAAAATTCATATGGAACCAAAAATGAGCTCAAGTAGCCAAAGAGATCCTAAGCAAAGAGAACAACACTGGAGGCATCATATTATATGACTTCAGATTATACTACGAGGCTATATAACCAAAATAGCATGGTACTGGTTGGTATAAAAGTAGACATATGGAACAGAATAGAGAACCCAGAAATAAAGCCATAGACCTACAACCAACTGATCTTCGACAAAGCAGACAAATATACAGTGGGGAAAGGACAACCTATTCAATAAATGGTGCTAGGAAAATTGGATAGTCATATGTGGAGGAATGAAACTGGATCCCTATCTCTTACCATATACAAAAATTAACTCAAGATGGATTAAAAACTTACATTTAAGACCTGACACCATAAAAATTCTGGGAGAAAACTTAGGAAAAACTCTTCTGGATATTGGCCTTGGTAAAGAATTTATTTATTTATCTATTTATTTTTTTGAGACAGAGTCTCACTCTCTTGCCTGGGCTAGAGTGCTGTGGCACAGCAACCTGAAACTCCTGGGCTCAAGCGATCCTCCTGCCTCAGCCTCCCAGGTAGCTGGGACTACAGGCACGCACCACTGTGCCCAGCTAATTTTTTCTATTTTCAGTTGTTTGGCTGATTTCTTTCTATTTATAGTAGAGACAGGGTCTCGCTCTTGCTCAGGCTGGTCTCGAACCCCTGAGCTCAAGCAATCCTCCCGCCTCAGCCTCCAGAGTGCTAGGATTACAGGCATGAGCCACCGCCCCTGGCCAAGGCAAGGAATTTATGACTAAGACCCCAAAAACAAATGCAACGAAACAAAAATAAATAAATGAGACTTACCTAAACTTAAAAGCTTTTGCATAAAAAAAAATCAACACAGTAGATAAACAACCTACAGAATGGGAGAAAATATTCACAAACTATGCATCCAATGAAGGACTAACATCTGTATCTACAAGGAAGTCAACAAGCAAAAAACAAATAACGACATTAAAAAGTGGACAAACGAGAATCATTGTCTTTGGCTTGATACTTTGTCCTCTGGGCTTGCCCCCCAGCCTCCACAAGGACAGCTCATGTAGTGGACATAGCAAACAAGTCACTGTTCTGAAACACACTGTTCTTTCGCACCTCCATGCTGTGTACACGTTGTTCCCTCCAGGCAGCGGGAGGCCCTTCTTTCCCTGAACACTGGGGGCATTCCTCTGCAGCCATTAAGCCTCTGCTGAAGCCTTAGCTCCTTGCTGTGAGGACTTCTTTGACTCCTCTCTTCCCTGAGGCCCAGAAGAAGGAGCTCCCCCATTTGTAAAAAGTGCCTCTGGCACTTGAGCTGACTCTAGTGCAGCCTTTGCCACCCTGGCTTGTAACTGTTGATGGACCTGTTCCCTCACTGGACTACATACTACTTGATTTCAGGCAGCAGCTCTCGTTTATTGTGTCTTCACAGAACAGGATCGGGCACAGCACCGGTGCACAATATATAAATGCCTGTCATCTGTGTTATCAAATGCACAAAGGAGCCTCTTCTGAATACCTACTGTGTGCAGAGTATTGGACTTGAGCTGTACACTCTTGTGGAGGGGAGGGACAAGGATGAGCTATCTCATATTCGTTATTAGAGATAACATAGGTACCACACTTGAGAGCTGGAGGGGCCCTTAGCAGCAGGTGCTGATGCCTGACAGATATTACTAATAACTCCTTGATTGTATCATCACACCAACCCTCTGAAAGACAACATAGCATAGTGTAAAAGTGAGAAATCAGGAGCCAGCCTGGTTTGAATCCAGACTTTGCTACTTACCAGCTGTGTGACCTTGGGCAGCTTACTTACCCTCTCCGTGCTCTGTTTCCTCATCTGTAAAATGGGACTAATAGCAGTACCTACCTCACAGGGTTGGTGTGAGGATTCAGTCAGTTAATATCTGCCAAATTTTAGCTATCATTCAGGTATAGCCAATGCCTAACTAGATATCCTAGACCTGATGCTGCTGAGAAATGCTTGCTGAGGGCAAAACATGCTTATTTGCCCAGTGACAGGACTGGGTAAAGTAAGTCCCAGTTACTATTCTGGCTCTCAAGTAAGGTACTTCTGTTCTATGCATGAAATGACCTCAGTGTACCAATAAGCAACATGTCTTTAAGTACAAATAAATGTATGTGGGGAGCAGGCAGGCCCCTAAGGAGACAGCGATGACAGGTTTCTGATTGTGGCAGACTCATGACATGGTAAGATCTCTGGCCTGAGAGGCAAGACCCTGGGTTCTTGGCTCCATCCTACAAGTGGCCCACTGTGGGACATGGAGCAAGCTTCTTTCCCTTTCTGGGCTTGAATTTCTGACTCTGTCATAGGCTTGGACCTCCCGTCTCTAGCATTTTCCAGGGAGCCTCCCCCAGCTATCCTGGAGGCCAAGAGACCTGTCCTGCCTTGTGGGTGGCTGACAGTTGTGCTGGAGCTATGGCTATGCCTCCACCACCCTGCCTCATGACCACATGGCATGTCTGCCAGCCCTGCTGCCTTGAGGACTGAGTGTAGATGTCACTCGGTGCTATTTGAGTAATAAAACCAAAGGGCAAGGAAGCGGTTTGCTGCTTTTCACAGTGAGCTGGGACGTTTATCTCCCTGGCCCTTTCTCCTGAGCTTGGAGACAAGTGAGGCCAGAAGATGCTTTGCTCCCCAGGTGCATTCTCTCTGGGTACCTCATTACTTCCTTAGTGCCTTGGGACCTGGGCTGAGAGTCACCTTTTTGCCCCTGTGGTTCTGCCCAAGGCACTTCTAAGGTGATACTATATGGGGAATTACGGTACTGGGCAGTTGCCAGGAGGAAGAGAGTGTGTGCTTTACATGGGACTGAAATGTCCCTGCTGTTCAGAGAAAGGAGATTCAGAGAAGAAGACAAAATCGATGTCTTTTGCAGCAGCCAAATTTCCATCTCATTGCTGTGTGCCGGAAACATGATGCCCAGAGCTGGATCACACAGGCTAGTGTCACTTTGCATCAGCAGCAATACAAACGGCTTTAGTAATCAAATCCCCTGGACCTGATGGCAGATGCCTCACTTGCTAGGAGGGCCATGGTGCCCAGCTTTAGAGCTATGGAGGTCCAAGTAAGCTAGACATGGTACAACACTGACCCTTGCAATGGACATCTAGAAGCTTCCCACAGGTAGCCATGCAGTGTTCAGCTTCTTCCCTGTCCTGTCCCCGTCCCTACCCCTGCCCCACAGAAGCCTTGTTTCCCAGAGCACTTCATTGCCCATTTCAGCACCCTGGCCTATCTGTGAAGCCACAGTCCTATATTGTCTCCTCGTTCCTGAAGAGCAAATGTGGCAGTGTGCCACCTTACAGGCACCATTCTGCCCATCCATGGGCATGGTGACACTGGGAGAATCAGAGCATAAGCCTCAAGAAGATTCTGCAACCCTCAGCAGAGGCTGGGGGAATCAGAGCAGAAGCCTGGAGAAAACTGCTGTAACCCTAAGCAGCTGCAGCCACCAAGGGCCACGTTTCTCTATAGTAGGGCAAACAGCAAGCAGAACATTTCCTACCCTTGATGGAGGCAGAACTAGCTGTCCCTTGCCAAACTCCATGCCAACTCCTCTTGCTCTCTGCTCAGGGCTTGTTCCTGCTAATGAAATGGCCATTCTGCCAGTGTAACATTACTTAGCGATTTATTAGCAATTATTGATTTTCAATTGTGGTTTCCTGGGGCTGTGGGATGGATCAAATTGAAGGCATCCAGCTTGTGGATCTCCATCAATTTGCTTGAGGCCATGGACCCGCGTGCAAGTGGCTCATCCATTGCCAAAAGTGCTGGGAGAAGCAACCAGCGCTACTTTCCCGCTGCTAGTTTTCCTCTCACTGGCCCCTGAAGAGCTTTCCATCCCACTTTCCCCAAAGCCCCAGCTGCAAGTGAGAGCAGACAGAAGTTTAAGTGGATGCTTTCATGACATTTTTCATGGCCCTGACCAGATCCTGTTGCCATCTCCTAGGACCCCTTTGCCCCTTTGCTCCCTAAAGGCTTCTCTCCTTTACTCCCTCTTAAAGGATTCCTACTTCTTCCTAATGGTCCATTGTCCCTCAGCTTGGAAAACAGTGACCTCCCTACCTGGCAGGAAGTAGGAGCCTCTTGGCCAGTTGTCTGTATTACCTTGTGGCCTTGGGCCTTCCCAGCACCAGCCTCCTCAGCCTGGAAGGAATCTTAAAGCCAGGTTGTCCATCTTGTTCCCTGACCTTGTCCGTGACTCCCAGCTCCAGCCTCCAGCCTGAGAAAGAGTAAGCACAAACACATTCTTTCCTAAGTGTCTCCTGAGCACCTTGCTACAGCACCACACTAGTAATGGAAGAAAGATCTATAAAAAAGGAAATAGTACCAGAAATTGCTAATTTATTATGCCACATATGCATAGTCTCATCTGTCTCTTATCCCAGCCACTTCTGAGGCAATCAGTTCTTTCTGTTGGGCTCCAACAAGCTTCATGAAGGTACAGCTTGATAGCACCTTGCTTTAGGCTTACACCACATGCCTCTACCCCTGACCTTCCCTTTTCATGTTGGCATGGAATGTCACGGGGACTCATTTGGTATGTGTACATGCAGGGGAGTTAAATTCCCATGGAGTGAAACTTTGGCCAAAGCTGGTCTCTTACCAGTTGGATGAGAATAAGAGCTCCATTTCTAGTTAAAAGAAGGGATTGTGCTAAGCCCTGGCATTCAGCGGCATCACAGTTATTCACTCTCACCTGTGAAGCATGTAGTTATGTGGTAGTTGTGACTTTTGAATAGCATGGGGACAGTGGTAATCATAAGGATTTGGGGGTTGGTTGGACTTTGTTACTCTGAGAAGCTTATAGTAAAGAAAATGACAGTCTTGGGTCAGCCAACCATCAATTCAAAACACCGTGTAAAAGCTAGACATCCTCTATGGCAGGATTTAAGGGGATTCTTGTCTCCTACAGTGGCAGGGCATACCATGCTGAAAATCAGACTCGACACCAAATTGTAACACTAGAGTGCTACAGAGAAGATTGAATGGCAGCCTTGATAGTTTTCTATATGAATACTCTCATGGGAAAACAGTAGGACCTTGAATCCTGGGATGGGGATATTTGAGTGTATAACCCTGAGAACTTGAACCCCCATATTCTCCAAGACCTTCTATGCTGGCAACCTCTTTCTTTTCACCAGAGAAGAGCACCCTGTCCCTGTGTGGGGACCCTGCAGTGACCTCATCTGATGCAGATGCCTTACAAGATGATGCTTTTCCTCCTCAAGACTCACCTCCACTACCCTTCATTGCCTCCAGGTCAATAACCAAGGTCAGATTTCAGCATAGCTCAAGTTTGGAAGTACATTTCTTATCTGGAATAAAATAGCTTGTATGTCAAAAAATTGCAGAAACTGGAATTGTGAGAACACTGTGGGAGTGGATATTGATGGTGTTGGACCCAGGGAATAGAGAGGGGGAAATTTATTGACATAGTAGCACTCATTTATGCCCAGGGATTCAATGTTCAGATAAAAACATCTGAAATGGGTCCAAATACTCTGCTCGGATGGCTCATTAAAACTTGGACATGACAATAGCCTATAATAAATGGGCTGGCGATGCTGTAACTTTCTTGATACAGTATTGAGGAAGGGATTATAATGATCAGAGAGGTATTAGAACAAATTTATTTCATGATATCAGAAAGCCTACCATTTGATTGTGCTCCCTGGGTGGGCCAGAGGACACTTCCTTTATCAAACAAAGCAATAGGTGAGAGGGCCACTAGTATATTTGAGAAGCTTGTTAGGTAGTTGTTCTCTCTCTGTTAAATTTGACAGCAGGAAATATCACTATGAGACTGGCCTCCTGGATATCAGTGGCGATGGTGGGATTCTGGAATGGAAGAGGTCAGGTGGTAACACTTAACCATTATTGTAATAGGAAGCAAGGTCAGATTAGCAACAGTGATGCCATACCTTCAGGGATCTGTGTGATGACCCACAAGCCACTGTGTCCCTAGGACAGATGGAGAGGTAACTAAGGTCTCACTTGATTAATATAATACAAAACAAAAAGCTAGGTATTATTAGACCCATGAAGTTATAAGGTCAGGTAAGCACACTAGTAACTCATTGTAGGATGAAAAGGATAATTTGACTTTGGATCCAAAAAGGTCCATAGACTCAAGTAAATTATACAGATGTATGGCCCAGACACCCATATCACCTACATATGTGGCATTGATATAACTTTGCCTCAGCTCGCACCTATGACCTTATGGGATTTCCCTATAATCAACCGATGGAAGATAAAATAACATAATTTGGGCCTGGTTCTCTAATGGGTTGGCACAATATATTGGTGAAAGTTGAAAAAAATGGACTGTTGCTACATTCCAATCCCACTCAGTAATGGCCTAAAGGACAGTGGTAAAGGGAAATACTCCTGGAAGGGGGCAGTTGAAAGCAGTAGGATTGGTAATCAACTTGATGTGAAGGAAGAAGTGACCTACAAAATGATGAACTACTGGGCAGTGGCAATTGGCCTAGCTAGTTGTCATGGATTGAATCGTGCTCCCCCACCCCGGCCCCAACCAAGTTTGTATAGCCAAGTTCTAACCCCAGGTATCTCAGAATGTGATCTTTTTTGGAAATAGGGTCACTACAGATGTAGTTAGTTAAGATGAGCTCCTACTGGAGTAGGGTGGGCCTAATCCAATATGATTGGTGTCCTTATAAAATGGGGACATTTATACACAAAGACACTTACAGAGGGAAGATGATATGAAGTGACTCAGGAAGAAGATGGCCATTGACAGGCCAAAGAGAGAGGTCTGGAACACAGCCTTCCTTCGCAGCCCTCAGAATTACCTGCCGACACCTTGATTTCAGACTTCTAGCTTCCAGAACAGTGAGACAATGCATTTCTGTTGCTTCAGCCACCCAGTTCATGGTACTTTGTTATGGCAATCAGAGCAAACAAATACACTGATTGGATAGGGGCCTGGAAATAACATGCTTGGAAAATCAGACATCAGGAGGTCTGGAGAAGAGTTATGTGGATGAACCTGTGGGAATGGGCATAAAGCTTGTGGCTCTTTGTGCCTCACGTTAATGCCTACCAGAAATCACTCATCATAGAGGATGCATTCATTCAATAAGGCACATTCTCTGGGTTCCATTAGTTCCCCTCATTGATGAGCCGCTTCCAGTATTGGTGCAATAGGCCCAGGAATGGAGGCCATGTGGGATAGAGGCTAGTGTGGAGCCAAGAGCATTCCATTTCTTCTCGGCAAGACTGATCTAGTGATGCCAATGCTGAATGCCCAACCTGCCAGTAACACAGCAGGATGCTGAATCTTTGATATGACACCATTGCTCAAGAAGACCAACTAGCCACTTGGTGGTAGGTTGATTATATTGGGCCCCTTCTACTCTGGAAGGGGAAGACATCTAGCCTTACTGAAGTTGATACCTACTCTGGCTATGGGTTTGCCTTTCCTCTCCACAATGCCTCCACCAGCACCACGGTCTGAGGGCTTACAGAATGCCTCATTTAGCAATGTGGTATCCTGCATAGCATTGCTTCTGACCAAGGCACACATTTTGTGGCCAAGGAGGTTCAAAAATGGGCACAGGATTCACTGGTACCCAATCACTTGGTAGCAGCAGGCTTAATAGAGTACCATGTTGAAGGCTTATCTATGATGTCAGCTTGGACATAACACACTGTGGGGTTGAGTTGCTGTCTTCCAGGATGCAGTACGTACATGACTACGATGGCTGATATATGGTGCTGTGTCCCCAATAGCTAGAACCCACAGATCTAAGGATCAAGGTGTGGATATAGGAGTGGGATTTCACACTGTCACTTCCAGTGATCCACTTGTGGAATTTGTGCTTCCTGTCCCTGAAGGCTTAGTCTCTGCCAGATTGGAAGTTCTGGTTTGATCGGTGAGAATGCTTCCACCAGGGGTCACAGTAAGGATTCCATTGATCTTAAAGCTGCAGTAACTATCTGGTTAGTTTGGGTTTCTCATGCCAGTAAACTAGCAAGAAAAGAAATGAGGGGTTAGGGTTACTTCTATGCAATGGAGGCAGGAAGGAATATATTTGGAGACCAGAGAATTCAGTGTTGGGTGGTGTCTTGGTGCTTCTATGTCCAGTGATAAAGGTGAATGGGCAATTGTGGGAACCAAGGCAACCACGGACTTAATTTCCTTGGGGAAACAGGCCCTATTGAGGCCACCTCAATAGACAAGCAACACAGATCAGAGTGTTGGTCCACAGAAGAACATTTCTAGAATAGAGGGTGGAAGAGGAAGATGATGAGTAGCAATTATGGCAGGCTAGGCGAGTAGGCACATGCCTACCCTCACGGAGTTCTCAGTCTGGTTGGGGAGATAAACATAGGGCATTTATAAACCTGGTCTAATATGTACCATACAGGACTGTAGGAGGCCCCCGCTAAGTTGTGATGGTTTGGCCGCCATATGAAGCATGGGTAGAAAGTCAGGAGAAAGGGGTGTGGGCTAGTGATTTTGTGGGGGAAGTGTTTTTGCAGGGGCAAGGGGAGAAGGGGATGCATGGAATATCGTTGGATGTTTCAGCATTGGAAGCAGGGGCTGGGGTGGTTTGGGGATGCAGAGGAAGTGGAGCAGCCAGAGCAGAACATTCTTTCTAGAAGAAGTGAGGTCCTACAGGAGATGGGACAGGATGGGGTCCAGAGCACAGGGGAACAGGTCAGCCTTCCACAGGGGAAGGGGCAACCCTCCTTCCTCTGAGACTGGCGTGAAATAAGGAAGAGGGAAGGAAGGTGTGCGGGGATTTTGAGGTGGAGAGGATAACGAAAGCCTCAAGTTGAACAGCTTCAGTCTTCTCCGCAAAGCCTGAGCTGAGCTTGCTGCTGGCAGAGTCAGGATAGGGTGGGATTGGAGGAGGCTGGTGGGGAAGGCTCAGGACAGCTGCTGGGGGAATTCCAGAGGGATTGAGTTGGTCAGTGAGCTCCTCTACCCTACCTGCGTGCAGGCTTTGCATGGAGTAAGCCTGGGGCTGTTTGCTCCACAAGAGCGGGTTTGCTATTTGCACCCAAGTTGCTATGAGTTCACACTTACCCTCCACTTGACCCACACTTGCCACACTTGCCTTTCCTTCTTATTGCCTCTCCCACTCTCTCAAATGCACCCCCCTTTCCCACTCCCAAACCTTTGCCTCCTTCTGAAAGCAACAACTGGTCTTAGATCCCCCCAAGCCATGACCCACATTCTTCAAATTGCAGCTCAAAATCCCACCTCGAAGAAGCTATCTTTGTGATTAATACCGATCATTCTCAAACCCTCAGCAGAAGCCCCAAACTGGCCCTCTTGTTCAATGCACTCCTATAATTCCTGTTGCTTTCCGAATTTAGCCAGGCCCAGGAGACAACCAGCGCCTGTCTCAGGGCTCTGTTAGAATGGCAGCTCTGAAGGGCACTCCTGCTCCTGTCACCTTTTGCTAAGCAAGTAGGAAGTCTCCAGACTTCCTTGGGGACCAAAGGTAGTCAGAGGTGAGCCCCATTCAAGAGCCCTAAGACCATTCCAGGGATTCTTAAGTCAAGTTCAGATACTCCTATGAGATTCTTGAATTTGGGAACAGAATATTGTTTGTGCATATGTGTGCATGTGTATATGCTTCTGTGTGCTTTTTCTGGGTAAAAGTTCCATAACTTTTCTCAGCTCTTCAAAATATCTATAATCCCCAAATAGCCCAAATCCACTGCTGGAAACCTTTCTTGGGGGACACCACCTGCAGTTGGCCTACACCCCCTGTTCTGTGTGCAGACCTGGGAGGAATCACTGATTATTGCAAAACTCATCTGAAGTCAGAGTGTCAAATTCAGGAATTCACATGGTTGCTACACCCAAGCCCCTGGGCCATTGTCAAGGATATTGTGGCCACACCTATTTGTACCCAGACAGAATCCAGTCTGTAAGCCATAGCATCCTTTAACATCCCAATGAATGGATGACAATTAATAGAGAGCCACCCAGGTATATGAGTCTTGTGGAAATAAATAAAACCATAACTTGCTGGATCTAGGCCTTTTAAAGTCCATCGAGTTCAGTATTTCCAGCAAAGTGTTCTGTGAAATATGAGTTTTGTCAGATGTGAATAGCTGTTCCAAGAAAAAAGGATTCAGAGACAAAAAATAATTTAAGCAATATGGGGCTAAACGATATTAAATAGTTCTTTTTCCAGCAGGACATCTCAGAGCCTTAATTATGTAATACAGGGTTTGAATTTTCAGGAAGGAGATGAAGTCAACAGTGTTTCCCAATTGTATTTAAAGTACTATGAAATTCCTTTGCAGAGTATCTGTCAGAGGTAGGATTCCAAAGAGTGCTCTAATCTACAGGTCTAATTCAACCCCCTCACTTTACAGAGGAAGAAATGGAGGCCTGGAGAAATAAAAGGTCTTGCCCAAGGTCATCTAGAAAACAATTCAGTTATTGAAGGCAGCCATAGGTGCAGACCAAGGCACAAACAGACTGCCTTAGTTGGTAACAAGATCCCTGTCTGGCTCTGGAGGATTGAGCAAGGGCCAAATGTCCCCCAGCAGAATATTGTCTGGGACTAGCCACATTGGCATTTCCAGGGTGCTTGTTAGAAACTCAGAATCTCAGGTTTCTCCCCTGACTTACCGACTCAGAATCCACACTTGAACCAGAGGATTCAGTGGCACATTCAAGTGAGAGACAAGGGGGCCCTGTGGGTCATTTATTTCCAGTCTTCTGTTGGCCACGTTTGGGTTAGTAAACATTTCCTGAGATTCAGGAAGTTCTATTCTGCCCCTACCTAAGTGGAGACCTTGGCTGGATACATGAGAATCCTTGCAAATTAGTGGAGAGTGGGGGTGCTGTCACTCTTTCCAGCTCCCTGCCCTGCCCAACTTGCCAGGCATTTGTTCTACTGTCACTTGTGCAGTGCTTACTTAGGTGCGTGATGCACTTGACACTTTCTCACTGTTATCATGCAGGGTTCTCTAGGGAAACTAAGCCAGTAGGAAATACATACGTTGCACAACACAGAGGCTGGGGCGCAAACCCCCGTGCAGTCGAAAATCTGCATATAACTTTTGACTCCCCTAAAACTTTACCAGTAGCCTACTATTGACCAGAGGCCTTACCAATAATGTAAAGTCAGTTAACACATATTCTGTATGTTATATGTATTAAATGCTATATTCTTACAGCAAAATCAGCCAAAAGAAAGAAAATGTTATTATGAACACCACAAGGAAGAGGAAATATATTGACTACTCATTAAGTGGAAATGGATCATCATAAAGGCCTTCATCCACATCGTCTTCACACTGAGTGGGCTGAGGAGGAGGAGGAGGAGGAGGGGCCGGTCTTGCTGTCTCAGGGGTCGCAGGGGTGGAAGAAAAGCCACATTTAAGTGGACCTGTGCAGTTCAAACCGTGTTGTTCAAGGGTCACCTGTACATATATATTTAAAGGAACTGTTTCACGTGGCGGTGGGGCTGGCAAAGTTGTAGTGTGTGGGGCTGGCGGGCAGGCTGGAGACTTCGGCAGGAGCTGACGCCACCCCCGAGGCAGAATTTCCTGGTCTTTGGGAAACCTCCGTCTTTGCTGTCAAGACGGAGGTTTCCCACTCCACTGACTGGCTGAGACCGGGCCGCCTTATCTGGGATGAGCGATCTTCACTTCCAATCTGCTGATTGAAGACGCCGCCCCAGCTGCCAGATACCCCACAGCGGCACCTGCACTAGGGCTCCATGGGATCGCTGGGGACTACGGCCTGGCCCAGGTGTCGCCTGAACCTGCCCACTACGCTAACTTCAGCCTTACAACAATCCTACAGTGAGCTCCATTTTGTTGTTGAGGAAACTGAGGTGCCAAGAAGGTAAGTAACACAGCAAGGGCAGCTGGCCAGCCAGGGGCTGGCAGGGGCGGGATCTGCATGCAATGTAGCCCAGCTTCATTGGTGCTTCTGCCACTCAATCAGGCCACCTCTCAGGGCAGTCTGTCCACGGAAAGTCACAGGTCTCAGGGTGGCAGCTCTCTGGCTCCTAGGTATGGCTTTTGGGGCTGTTACACGCTCCCACTGCAAGGTTTTCCACTGACAGGAGATACTCCTGCAAAGGCAGCAGAGACTTGGCACCTGTCTAGGCCAGGCCTGCAGCCCTTTATTCGCCTGTGTTCGAAAGTGTATCAGGGTTGTGTTTCCCAGGCATGTGTGCTCAGGCCTGTGGGGGTGGGGGAGGCAGACTCGTTGCCTGGTTATGCGTTGGAGACTTGATATCCTGGTGTTTCCAGCACTGCCCATGGGCGATCCCGAAGCCCGAAAGTCCAGGCCCTTGCCCCAGTGCATGCCCAGCTTGGATCCCAAGCCAGGACTACAAATTTCTCACATGGGGATGCTTCAGTGAGATGTCCAGAAGTGCCTTCCAGGCTGGCCCCATGCTCTGATGGGGGTCTGAACGCAGATGAGGCTGGGCTGGGGGCTGATGAGGTGGCTGTCCTTTTGGTTGGGACTGACATGGCAATCTCAGGACAGGCCTAGGCCTCTCTCCAGCCTCAGTGGTCTCATCTTTATGATGAGAAGGAAAGACTAGAATGATCTTCAGGGTGCTCTCTGTGTCAAAACTGGTCTTCAGCAGCAAAGTTTGAGGCCACTTCCCTCCCTTTCCTGGGGCACCAAGAGAGGCATTCCAGAGGGCTCTCTTGAGGACTCTTTCTGGAGTTGAGTGTCAGGAGCTGACTATAGACATCTAATGGAGAGACATTGCTTGTTTTCATGCTTGTGTAGAACAAGCCAACACCAAAACCTCTAGTAGAGCACAGCATTCTAAGGGCAAGAGAGAAATCTTAGGAGAATTAGGAAATTTAGAAGAGGCAGCCTCTGAGATTCTCTCCCTCCCTTCCCCCCTTCTCTCTTTTCTTCCTTTCACTTTTTCTCTCTCCCCCTCCTCTCTTCCTCTCTTCTTTCTTCTTACACTTCTCTCTCTCTCTCTCTCTCTCTCTCTCTCTCTGCCTCCCTTTCTTACTTGCCCACTGTCATCTCACCCTAGGCACAGGTCAGCTCTCTTGGCCCGTCTGGGGAGGGGGCTGAACGGCAGCATTCTTCCCTCGCCTCTCCCTCACATTTAACACACACTCCCCAATTATTCTGAAAGCAAAATGCCAGGATTCCAGAAAGCAGTACAAATGTATGTTGACCTTGAAGCCCTAGATCCATAGTGGCAGCTTGTCCTCAAAGCAGACAACCACAGATGGAGGTGCCAGAGGCTTCAGTCTCTTATTCCTTCCCGGCCCCATGGTGGCTGACCCTTGGGCCTCAGCTCTGATCACAGGGAATTCAGGTAACACCCTGAAAGACAGCCCTGACCAATGTCAAGTTTAGGAGGAAGAGCTGGCCTGGCTACAGCACTCTGGGGAGACTCCCTCTGCTTGACTGTCTCAGGAAGAAGAGCCTAAAAGCCTGAGTTCTTGTTCCTGTCTTTGGCCCACTTGGGCTTCCATAAGAGGGCTCCCTTGGGTGGGCCCAGTTCTTTCCAGATTATCAAACATGTCCTTCTTCATTCCATTTACCTATTCATCTGTTGAGTCTTATGTTCACTATGTATTGATCATGTGCTTGTTGTATGCTAGGCACTGGATGTGGAACAGTGACGGAGATGAAGCTTATTGCTGCTCTCCTGATGTTTGCCGTCTTGCAGAGAAGATAGATAAGGAAGAGAGAGTTCCAAGAGGAGTACATGTTTCGAGGCTACGAGACTCTACTGCAGCAAAAGGGGACAAGGAGTGCTATGCTCAATACTGCATGGTTACAAAAAGGCGGGTGGGGACATTTGATCCCAGGTGTCCCACCTCCCACCTCAGGGCTTTCTCAATCTCTCCCCAATGCCCTCCCCTTATTTCTTCCACCTACCCCCAGCTGCTGCCAATTGCATCGTCATTCACCATCAGTCATCCAATGAGCTTGGCCAATGATGAGATCCTCTGCTGGATTCCTCTAGCTAAACCAGGTGACAAAACTGAGGCCCTTGGCAATCTGGAGAGAAGGAAAAGTCATGGGCAACCAGGACAGCTCATCAACCTCTTTTGGCCTCCTGCCCTTGCTAGCAGGATCGGGCTCCACCCTGGGGCTGCCAACACCAAGGAGGGAGGCCAGGTTAAAGGGAGCTGAGGGGATGGTGCAGTCAGGCTGGGGCTGGGGAGGGAGCTACCTACCCTGAAAGGGAAGGCTGCAGGTGTGGCTGTGTTCAGGATGTAGAGGGAACCAACCAACTTTGGGCCCTTCCTGTTGTGCAATAAGCCTGCATTTTACAGGTAAGGAAACTGAGGCTTAGAACAAGTAAGAATGTGACTTATCCAATATCACTTGGCTTCAGAGGCTTTTGAAGGGAAGAGGACCTGGCATTGACTGTTCCCAGCATAAGGGAGCCCAGAGAGCATGAGAGTCAGAAAGGAGTAAGGAGGGCAAGGCTGCCAGGGTGGCCTTCCAGCCCTAGATTAGGAGCTCTGCGTTGAGAGCTTCCCTGGAGGGTGCCCCAGGTGGATGCCAATGCTGCCTGTGCCTGCAGGGTTCAAAGCCGACGTGCCACACCTATGTCTACATTTCTTGCTTTCCCCTTGCTGCACATTCCCCTTAGACATTTTGGGATGGCAGTCAAGGCTCTTCAAGAGCTAGCCTTGCCCCTGTCCAGCTCTGTGCTAAGCACTTGCCAGATGGTCTCAGGTAGTCCCCATGCTAGCCCTGTGTGGGGCCTCTGGTTGGCACTCCCATTTCATAATAGAAAACCTGGAAGCCCAGAGTGGAAGAGACATGTCTGAGGCCACCTAGCTCCCAGCCACATTCTCATGCATCTCTGCCCTGTATTCAGTTGTCCATGCCAGTGCTTTTCTATGGAGTGGGGCTTAGCTCATGGTGGCTGAGCCATGCTCCAGGAATTTACAGAAGAATCCACAACTGCAGACAGCTCTCTCACAGGAAAGCACTGGTTCCCTTTGCTGCTGCGTGGACTCAATTCTCCCGGGAGCTTGGCCTGCTGCCCACTCTCCACTAGGGACAGGAAGCCCTGACTCCAGGCATGTTACTAGACCCATCAGCCTCTTTGCACCCTCAGGGTGGTACTAAGGCAGTTCCTAGACCCCTGGCACTCAGGCCTAACTTTGCTGTGACAAACCCAATAATTTAGGGCCAGGAGGCCAGCCCATCCAGGAAGTGCTGGTGCATTGTCATTATCCTGAAAATCCCAGCAGCTCCACCATGAGTTGTCCAGAAAATTCCAGGGCTAAATTTGGCAGGGGAAGAATCCCAGGAATTCTTTAGGCTCTCAGATTCCACTTTTTTATTTGGGGGTCAAGAGAAGAAGGGGTGGAATCTATGAAACTGTATCCTCAGCCCCAACTCTGGAGCTGAGGGAGAGGCAGTGCTTATAGCCCCAAGGGACTGACAGTCCCCTCCCCACCCTAAGCCCCTCCCTTGGCACCAGAGCCACCAGGACCCCACCATAGTGTCTGGTTTGGCCAAACCTCTCTTGATCCCTGGAGCCCTGTGCTGGGGGCTTTTGGGCCCCTCTACTGACTGGTGGCTTCTCTGGGGACCCTCACTGCCTGCCCCCATGGGGGCCCAGAGCCCCCTCCCAGGCTGAGGCATTGTGCCTTCTGCCTTGTGCCTTCATGCTCTGGCTCTGTCCTGATCATGTGGGGGTGTCACTCTTCAAGACCTGCCCACTGCCCCAGCCCACATCCACCTCTCCTGTGGCTCTTGCCTGACATTGGCCCTCCATGGACACCCAGCAGTGAGCTCAGCCATGGGAGGAGGCTGCCTGAACCGCATGCTGAGTCTCCACAGTGTGTCCTCCACTATGTTCGGGACAAAGAGTCACCCACCTCTGTGCCATGGCACAGTGGGGTTCTGCCACCAGAGCCCCATGTTACATCAGCCCTGCGCATGCATCAGCCAGGCCAGGGGCCTGCCTATGGGCCAGAGACCACTGTCTCACCTGCTGTCCTTTGCAGAGTGGCCCAGAGCAGGGGCAGCAGAGAAAGCCACCAGCCTGCACGTGACAGTGCCCTCCCGCTTGTGGGGAGGAGCCCACTCCTTAGAAGGGCTAAGGGAGGCATGCAGATGCTCAGGCCGGAGCCCAAAGGGGACCCAGAGCTGAGGCCCAGTCCCTGCATCTCCCTGACAGCCTGGAAAGGAGGGAGGGAGGGACGGAGGGAAGGAGGCCCATGGCTTCCCTGGGCACCCACTGGGAAAGCCTG
>CAUYSK010086350.1:0-19351 GCA_963575035.1 Avahi laniger | reverse complement strand
TAATGAAACCTCTCATTGCTGATGGAAATGCAAAATGATAGAGCTACTTTGGGAGACAGGTTGTCAATTTCTTAAAAAACTTAACATACCCTTACCATGTGGTCCAGCTCCTTGGTATTTATCCAAATGAATTGAAAACTTTGTCCACACAAAAATGCTGCAGACAAATGTTTATAGCAGCTTTAATCATAATAGCCCAAATCCCAAAACAACCAGGATATCCATCGGTAGATGAAGGGATAAACTGTGGAACATCCAGACAATGGGTTATTATTCAGTGATATAAAGATATGTCATAACAGGTTATGGAAAAATACAGAGGATAGTTGAATGCATATTACTAAGTGAAATACATCAGTCTAAAAAGGTTACCTGCTGCATGATTCCAACTATATGATGTCTTAGAATGGAAAAAAACTGTAGAGACAGTAGAAATATTGATAGTCATCAGGGATCGAGCGAGGAGAGAAGGAACGAATAGGTGAAGAACAGGAGATTTGTAGGAAGGTGAAAATATTCTGCTTGGTAGTGTAATGGCAGACAAATCATACACTTGTTTAAACCCAAATAATTTTACAACACAAAGAGTGAATCTAATGGAAAGCATGAAATTTAGTTAACAATACCATACTGGTATAGCTCAGAGATATGTTGAGTTTGATTCCAGCAGGTCACCCCAATGAAGTAAATATTAAAGTAAGTCACATGAATTTTTTGGTTTCCCAGTGCAAATGAAAGTTATGTTTCCACTGTATTATAGTCTATTAAATGTGTAAAATACATCTAAAATGTACATAGCTTAATTAAAAATATTTTATTTCTAAAAATGAATACAATCATCTGAGCCTTCGGCAAGCTGTAATCTTTGCTGGTGGAGGGTTTTGCCTCAATGTTGGTGGCTGCTGAATGAACAAGATGGTGGTTGCTGACGGCTGGGGTGGCTGTGGCAATTTCTTAAAATAAGACAATGAAGTTTGCTGCATCAGTTGATTCTCCCTTTCACAAAAGATTTTTCTGACCATGTTATGTTGTTTGATAGCATTTTATCCACAGCAGAACTTCTTCCAAAGTTGGAGTCAATCTTCTCAAATTCTGCTGCTGCTTTGTCAACTAAATTGACAAAGACTTTTGTTATCTAAGACCTTTGTTGTCATTTCAACAGTGTTCACAGCATTTTCAGTAGTATTAGATGCCAGGAAAAGAGACCACTTTCTTTGCTTATCCATAAAAAGTAACTGGCTCATCAGTTCAAATTTTATCATGAGATTGCAGCAATTAGTCATATCTTCAGGTTCCACTTCTACTTCTAGTTCTTTTGCTATTTCTACCACATGTGTAGTGACTTCCTCCACTGAAGTTTTGAACCTCTTGGAGTCATGCATGAGTGTTAGAGTCAACTTCCTCCAAACTCTTGCTAATGTTGAAATTTTGACCTCTTCCCATGAATCATAAATGCTCTTAATGACATCTAGAATACTAAGTCCTTTCCAGAAGGTTTTCAATTTACTTTGCCCAAATTTATGAGAGGAATCACTATCTATGGCAGCTATATAGACTTACAAATTGTATTTCTTAAATAAGACTTGAAAGACAAATTTACTCTTTGATCCATGGGATGCAGAATGAATGTTGTATTAGCAGGCATAAAACAACATTGATCCCCTTGATATGTCAATAACAATATCTCCATCAGAGTTCTTGGTTGACCAGGCACATTATCAATGAACAGTCATATTTTGAAAGGAATTTTTTTATTCTGAGAAGTGATCTCATAAGTTCATTTAAAATATTCAGTAAACCATGCTGTAAATAGGTGGACTGTCATCCAAGCTTCCTTGTTCAATTTCTAAAGCACAGGCAGAGTAGATATAGCAGAATTTATAAAATCCTTAGGATTTTCAGAATGGCAAAAAACAAACATAGCCTTCAACTTAAAGTCACCAAGTACAGTAGCTTCTAACAATACAGTCAACCTATCCTTTGAAGATTTGAATCCAGGCCTTGACTTCTATCTATGAAAGTCCTAGGTAGCATCTTCGTCCAACAGAAGGCTATGTTGTCTACATTGAAAACCTGTTGTTTAGTGTAGCCACCTTCATCGGTGACCTTAGCCAGGTCTTCTGTGTAAATTACTGCAGCTTCTTGTGCTTCACCATGTACTTTTATGTTAACGGAGATTGCTTATTTTCTTAAGCCTCATGAACCAATCTTTATTAGCTCCAAACTACTTTTCTGCAGCTTTTTCACCACTCTCAGCCTTTGTGGAATTGAGGAGAGTTAGGAGATTGCCCTGGAGTATGTTTTGGGTTAAGGGAATGTTGGCTAACTGTTTGGCACAAGAAGCCTAGCTTTTGGCCTCTCTTGGCTTTCAATATGCCTTACTCACTAAGCTTAATCATTTCTAGCTTTTGATTTAAAGTGAGAGATGTGCTACTCTTCCTGTCACTTGAACACTTAGAGGCCATGGTAGGGTTATTAGTTGATCTAATGTTAATAAAATTGTGTCTCTGGAAATAGGAAACTAGAGAAAAGGGAGAGAGATGTAGGAATGGATGCTCAGTAGAGCAGTCAGAACACACACATTTATCAGTTAAGTTTATGGTGCCCCAAAACAAATACAATAGTCACCTCAAAGATCAGTGATTGCAGATTACTGTAATAAATATAATAATAAGGTAAAAATTTGAAATAGTGTGAAAGTTACCAAAATGTGACACAGAGATATGAAATGAGCACATGCTGTTGGAAAAAATGGCACTAATGGATTTCCTCAACACAAAGTGGCCACTAACCTTCAATTTTATAAAAAAATGCACTATCCACAAAGTGCAATAAATTGAAGTGCACTAAAATGAGGCAGCCATATCAATATTGGCTGATCAATTGTAACAAGTGTATCACACTACGGCAGATATGCACAAAAGACTCTATTAGCCAGCGTTCTTCGAAGAAACAGAACCAATGGATATGTGTACATATAGAGAGAGGGAGTAAGATTTACTTTAATGAATTGGCTTGCGATTACGGAGGCTGGCAAGTTCAAAATCTGCAGGGATCTCCCTGGCTGGAGACTCAGGGAAGAGGTGATGTTGCAGTTCAAGTTCGAAGGCCATGGCTGGCGGAATTCCTTCTTCCCCATGGGAGGTCAATCTCTGTTCTATTCAGGTTTCACTATCTCATGAGGCCCACTCACATTATGTAAGGCAATCTCCTCACAGTCCACTTATCTAAATGTTAATCTCATGTAAAAACACTGTCTTTGTCCCTTTTGAATTGCTCTAAAGGAATACCTAAGATTGGGTGGTTTATAAAGAAAAGAGGTTTATTTGGCTCAGGGTTCTGCAGCCTGTCCAAGAAGCGCGACTCCTGCATCTGCATCTGAGGAGGCCTCAGGAAGCCTCCTCTTCTGGCAGAAGGCAGAGACAACAGGCATTACACGGCGAGAGGGAGGAACCAAGAGAGAGAGATACAGGAGGAAGAGGCCAAAAACTCACTCATTATCACAAGGACAACACCAAGCCACTGATGAGGCTCGGGTCATGAGGCATGCAAACACTGTAGCCCAAACATCTCCCACTAAGCCCCAACCCTAATATTCGGGATCAGATTTCAACATGAGAAGGGACAAATATTCAAACTATATCCAATGACCTCACAGAAACATCCAGAATAATATGTTTGACCAAATATCTGGGCACCATGGCCCAGCCAAGTTGACACATATAATTAACCACCACACAGGGGAAGTGTTGGGGGTTATAGATATGTATGCAGAAACTCTCTGTACTTTCTCCTCAATTTGACTGTAAAATGAAAATTGCTCTAAAAATAGCCTATTAATTAAAACAAAACAAAATAAATCTTGCCATATTTCATATATCAATGGAAAAGAACCTAAACTCTGCGAAATAATTTAAAGAGGTTTATTCTGAGCCAAATAAGTGCAACCATGGCCCAGAGAGCCATGCCTAAGAAGCCTTAAGCAAGTGGCCTTGCTGTGGTTAGGTTACAGTTTGCTTTTATACATTTTAGGGAGATAGGAATTATACATAAAGTCATAAATCAATACATGGAAGGGGTACATCAGCACAAAAAGGCAGGAAATATCAAAGTGGGGCATGACAGCTTATAGGTGGGTAGAAAGATTCTTTGATTTGTAATTGGTTAAAGAAATGAAGCTTTGTCTAAAGACTTGGGATGTTAAGATAAGCAAGTCTGCTAATCAGAAACAAGCCACTGAACACATACCCAGACTCAAGTGATCTGTTAAGTAAGCTGATGACCTACAGGCATGGCTTAACCTTTGCCTTACATGGTCTTAGGCTTGTTAATGATTTTGTATCTTGTCATTACAAAAAATAACTCAAAAGGGACAGGGCATAACTAGGCATATCTGACCTCCCTCCTCCTCATGGCCAGCAGCTCAGCTTTAATGGTTTTCTTCTGGGGATGGGGACTAGTCCCCTTGGCCAAGAGGGACCCATTCAGTTGGTTCAGGGGACTTAAGATTTTATTTGAGTTCACAATTTATACATAAATGTTATCCTCTATTATTTTTAAGATTTGTTTTTCATATTTAGATCTCTAATCTATCTGGATTTATGATATAGGGAGCCACAATTATTTTTCTTCCATGAAGAAAGTCAGTTACTTCTCTTTCCTAGCGCACTTTTTCCCGTTTAATATACTGGATTCTGAAAATCACTGTGATCTTTCCATTGCACTCCACTTCTATTAACCTATGTCTTAGCACTATTCCGTCTTAAATAACACTATATTTCATTGATGCTAAGATGCTTATTTATTTTTACATTATATCATTTCTGAAGTTGGGGTTGTCTTACTACTGATGACATGTCATAGCTTAATTGAAAGCATTTTGTATTTCTTATCGATTCATGTAATAATCATGTATCTTATAGTTAGTGTTATCTAGGAATCAATGAAATGTAATGTACATTTTATCATGGAGAGAAATGTCTTCCTCCTTTAATGTTATCTTGCCTATTCTTAGACCCATAGACTTCCATATTTGGGGGACAATCTACACACACACATGCAAGTCTTTGGGGAATGTATAAGTCTACTTGTTTTGTCATAACAAAATACTATACACTAGGGTAACTTAAACAACAGAAATTAATTTTTCACAATTTTGGGGTCTGGAAAGTCTAAGATTAATATCAAGGTCTGGCCAGGTCAGTTTCTGGTGAGGGCTCTCTTTCTGGTTTTCAGATGGCGCTGTCTCACTCTGTCCACGAGTGACAAAGTATCCAGCTCTCTAGTATCTCTTCCTACTGGATCGGAGCCCCACCCTTATAGCCTAATTTTACCTTAAGTGCTTCCTTACTCCAATCACAGTCACACTGGGAATTAGGTCTTCAACAATGGATTTGAGGGGAATACCATTTAGTTCATCACACCCGTATAGCTGCCCTCCTTTTTGTTTAATAAGGAGTGTAAAAGTAAATCATCCAGAGATAATATGTGCAATGGGAAAAGAAGCAAGCCACTGGCAAGTAATATTAAATAACACATAGAAAACTAGGACCTATCGAAGAGAGGAACATGGCACTAACAAGCCAACTCTGGAATTATCGGAAGAGAAAGTTTCTAAAACATGAGAATAGTGAATAAAGGGAGAAGTAAAATTCTCCCTCAATTTGGCGATTAGATTATGGAGCAATACCATGGGAGCAGTTTGAGTGAAGTGGTGCAGGCAGAAGCCTCAAGACAGGAGGTGGATAATGAGGCAATGGCACTGATGGAGGATTATTTTTCAAGGACATCCATTATGATAAGGGGAAAGTGGAAACACAAAGCAGGACACAGGAACAAGGACTTCGATGCACCCTGCCCCCTGTCCTCTTAGCTGCACAGGAAACAGAGTGTGACCTGGAATGTGTGACACGGAGGTCAGGCACCAACTGTGTCCATGAAGGTGACTGACAAAGCAAGTTCTTATCAAAGAACGATGACAGCAATAAGAATGCCTGGTGACAGGCATCAGGTGATCACAAGCAGTCACAGCTGGGCCTCGGAGAAGCAATAGTGAGACTGAAGGCCCCAGGAACACCAAGCTACAGGAACCCTGAGGCCAGACTCTTGGCTTGATGACCCACAAACATCGGAAGTTCAAAAATCAAAAATCAAAGAGCAAAGAGCATCAGTGAGCCTGTTCCCAAGGGCACCCACCCAGGTCCCAGCTTCACTTTCCTCTAAAACAAACAAATACAAAACCACTGGACTTGGCCCAAGGAGTTCAGGGCACTTTATCATTTTATTTTGTAAATAAACTCATAATTATATCTGAATTGGAGAGAGCAAACATTACAAATTCTTTCTCTTCCTGCCTGTTTTTGGTTGTTATCTTTGGATGCAGGGACTGTAAATGCAGCATTGATGTTATCACAGTTTCAAGCCTCTGTCCTCCTCCTCACTGTGGGCCAAATAGCTGTCAAGGAAAAAGTAAGAAAATTATACAGTGGTAATTTTTATAGATAGTCTCCCTGGGGCACACTTCCCTGACCCATTTATTTAATGGGCACATTGTAATGGAATTCATGATTTCTCAAGTAGAAAATGCACAACATGGAACATCCGCAGACATGCATGTATAGCTTTATAAAAGCACAGTCAAAAACATAAAACATGTGTTTGACATGAATTCCAGAAGGCAACTAAGAAAACTAATGTCAGCTTGGGCTGCTGTAACAAATTTCCATAGACTGGGCAGCTTGTAAACAGCACAGGTACACACGCATGCACACACAAACACACACACAGTGTATTGGTTGAACAGGGCCCCTCCAAAATACATGTCTGCCTGGAACCACAGCACAAGACTTTACTTGGAAATGGGTTTGCAGTTATAATCAGTTAAATTTAAATGAATCCATACTAGAGTAGGGAGGGCCCTAATCCAAAAACTGACATGCTTGTAAGAAGAGAACACTGAGATCCAGAAGGAAGAACACACGTGACAATGGAGGCAGCGTGGAGAGACGCAGATACAAGGCGAGGGAAGACCGGGAGTGTTGGAAACCACCAGACACTTGGAAGAGGCAAGGAAGGTTCTTCTCTAGAACCATCAGAGGGAGCCTGGCTCTGCCAATACAACTTGATTTTGGACTTTTGGCCTTCAGAACTGTGAGATAATAAATTTCTATTATTTGAAGCCACGTAACTAGTGAAACTTTGCTACAGCAGCCTCCATTTCGTTGAGAATTTTTCTCTCCACAAAGTGGTAAATTTTAAACAATACCAAATTCACCTTCATTTTAAACAATCCAAGATTCATCCTCTTCAAATGGATATACGATATTACCTTCTGTTTCCAAATCTTTCAGACTTTCCAATTATCCACTGAATGAACCTCCATGGCAACATGCGGCTGCCGCAGTGTGAGGCTGCCTTGTCCCCTGGATGTAACCCAAGCCACTTGGTTCCCAGTTCTCTGAACACACACTGAGCTTACCTGTTTTATGTGAATTTTCAGAACAGTCGTGTAGTAGTTTGCCAGGGCTACTGTAACAAAGTAGAGCAACAACTGGTGGCTTAAAACAACAAAACTATCGTCTCACAGTTCTGAAAGATAACAGTCCAAGACCAGGGTGTTGGCAGATGGGTTCATTCTGAGGGCTTGGGGGAAGAATGTGTTCCTCTCCTCTCTCCCAGCTTCTGGAGGGTGCTGGCAGTTGTTGCTGTTCTTTGGCTTAAAGATGCATCACTCCAATCTCTGCCTCCATCTCCATGCGGCATTGTTCCAGTCCTCTGTGTCTTCATGTCACCCTCTCTGTACCTCTGTTTTTACAATGACATCAGTCACACGGGATCAGGCCCACCTGAATTCAGTATCGCTTTGTCTCAGCTTGATTCCATTTGCAAAGACCCCGTTTCCAAATAAAGTCACATTTGCAGGTACAGGAGTAGGACTTCAGTCTGTCTTTGCGGGGAGGGGGACATGATTTAACCCCAAACAAGTCTCTTGATGAATTTTCCCATGTTGAAATTCCACACATAGAGTATGCCCATCTCAAATGCAAACTCACTGTGAAGACATCCTGGTCCTTCTGAATTAATCAAGGCCAATGACATATAGTCAAAGCCTGTACAGAAAACTGGGACCTCCTTGTCCAGAAGGAGCCCTGGAGAGCTCAAGGAAGTTTTGGCAAATACCAGCTGATCCAAAACATACCATGTACTTGCCATCACTTTGTGTGGACTGCATTTATGAAATGCCTGCAGCCCTGAGTACCGTCAGCATTCGACTCATCGTAGCTCTGCATACTGGTCACTCTTGTGCAGAGTCCTCAGCCTCCTGCCAGATTGTAGGATCTTTAAGTTCAGTACCAAAGACTCTTACCTGCATTCTGTAAACAACCAGCATATGTTTCCCACAGTAATTCGGGATCTCCTGCCTCTGAATCAGCAGAAACGTTGAGTTGAAAGCATAATCCCCATCCCCATCCTCGACAAGAGGAAGCTTCCTCTCTGGGTCAGATCTTGGGTGATCCATACTTTCAGCAAACCTCCCAGGAGGTTATTCTGCACTCTCACTCCCTGGAGGCTCCAAAACACCTGCAGGATATGGGGTTGCTAGAAAGGTTTTTCAGCTTTATGTCTCAGTCAGGGGGTGAGAGTGTCCTGTTCCCTGATTCTTTTAACAATTCTGGGTATTTCCTCTCCCTTATTTTTCTTAAATTTTCTTTTGCAAATTTCATAGTTGGAAAAATGTCTGTCATTTTAAATATTTGTTAATTTGCTTTCTAATTTGGAACAATCATCATCATATGTTTTCTGGCCATTTTCATTTCTTTGTTTATAAATTTATTTTGTCCATTGTTATATTGATATGATTGCGTTCCTTTTTATTTGTAAGATGCTTTAAATATTAGGAAGGTTTAAACTGAAAGTTTATTTTTAGTCCTATAGATTTTTTAAAATTTATTTATTAGAGTTAAGTGCATTGGTCCTCCTGTATGGCTTCCTGAATACCGTATTTTAAAGATACATCTTCTTTGTGTTTCCCACATTCAGCAACCCAAGCAGAGGCAGCAGAGTTTTAAGTTCTCAAGCTGTAAAGCGATGTCGAGGTAGGCAGAAGAGCAGTAGTTGCCGACTGGTGCACAGGCCTAATCCAGCGTCCTCCAAGCCTCAGAAGCACAGCCAGGCCGACAGGCAGGAGTCCACCTTCCCCATAGAAGGGGAAGTCGTTACAGCAACTTGCCGTGTCATGACTTACCAAGAGAAAGTTAATTTAATAGTCACCGAATTTTTATAGCTGGGCGTGGTTTAAACTCTACACATACATCAGGACAAATGTCAATGCATCGTGCAGATGGCATAAAATACCTTGGCCTCTCTCAGCTGAAAAAGGCCGACGTGTTTTCCAAAGAAGTTGTGCTAACTTGAATTAGCACCAGCAGCGTATGGAAGTAAAGACTGTGCTACAACTTCTGCCTGTTTTTCTATACTTCACTAATTTATTTATTTAAACATGTATAAGTTTGGCCTTGTGGTTTGTGCTAAAAATACGGTCAAAACATAAAATATTCACATATCACTGCCATCAGGGAACTTTCATTCAGGTATATTATTTAATATTTCAGAAAGATACAATAGAAATTGTTAGTTACCCTAATATTCATTCATTGCCCCTCTTAGATGGGAAAGGCAATTTCAGCTGTGCCTAAGATTCTATCTACGGTCTCCTTGCCGTCAGGGGGTCATGCTGCTGAATTCCAGCCACTGAGGCACGATTGCAAGTGATGGCGCCAAGTCTAAACCACATTCTCCAAAGGAAAGAGCGTGAAGGGTACCCACACCCACTTCTGCTTTCTGCAGGTGGGAGGCGGTGGCTGAAATACCAGCAGGGACCACAGCAGAAGATGTTTGCAGAACAGAGTTGAAGCCAGCTGGGGCCTTTACAGGAAATAAAATAAACTTGTGCTTTATTAAATGCATTGTTACGACGGATTTTCCTGTTTCAACAACAGCTGAGCCTCCCTTTTAAACCAGCGTGAAAACTCTGCTTGCTGCCACCTGTCTGCTACATGGTCAGGGGCACGCTATTGTGCCTGAATCTCAGACTCTTCATGGGAAAAGGTGTGACATTAACACCTCCCTCATGGTAATAAATAACATGTGGATTTGAGATATTGCACATAAAAATTTATTTTTCATGTCTTAAGAGATGCTTATAACTGTTTGGCTAGGGACACAGTATAATTCAAACTGGAGCTTCGTCACTCTGGGTAATCATGGATTCAGAGAGGAACAAAAACAGTCTTCCTGTCGGTCCAGGGATTGGTTCAACTGCCCTCCTGACAAGAACACATAAATTGTGTGGACTAATGTGTGCATAAATTTAAAAGATGAGAAGGTGCCGTCTAGCTGGCGCTAATGTGTTTTTCTGAAGGATCCCAGGTAACGAGTTTCCAGCCTGGCTCCTCTTGGGCAGATCCTTGGGTTCCTCTGAAGCAGGCAGGACAGCCTCACTCCCCTGTGCCCCTTCCCAGGCCCTGAGGACGTTCCTCCTGGGGCCACGAGGACCAGCAGTCAGGAAGGAAGCATCAACACGTGGACAAGCACGCTGGTTTCTGGTTCCAGTCCTAACGATCCACTCATTTTGAAACTTGATTTCAAATCGAGGCACCGGCTCAAGTGGCTCACAGGAGGACTGGACAGAAGAGTGATGGCCACTGTGTAAGATGATGACAAAGTGTTTTGTGAACTCCAAATCCACCAGCACATCCTGGACAAGCGGGACACTCCCAGCACCCTGCCTTCCCCACTGCCTTTCCGTAGGCTGCTCTCAGGGCTGCCCCACAGCTAGTGTCCCCCGCAGCCCCTCCCAGCCCAAGCTCACCTCAGCACTTCACAGTGTCCCCCAAAGGGCAGCAGTGACTTTTCATTAACCAACACCCCGGCTCCTCCTCTTCAGCCCCTGAAATCTGCTCATGCTTCCATGCATCTAAGAGCATCTGCAGTCGGTGTCAGTGATGTCCTCTTCCTCACCTCTCTCCTTTGCTGGCCTGACACCTGTGGGTTGTGACACATTTACTCCCTCTTTATATACCCCCACCCCAACAATCTTATGTGTAATTTCCATTCTAAAGACCCCCCACCAGTGAGTCTACACATGTCCACCCCAAGCCACGCACCCTGCTCCTGAAGGCCCGCAGAACCCTCCCCTGAGGCCAACATCCTCACCGCAATCCTCTCTGTTGATGGCAGGAATCACAATCTCAGTGTTCCTTGCTGAGGCTATTTTAGAGCCACCAGGGATCCTTCTCTCCATTCAAAGGCCATCTGCCCAGGCCGCGGTAGGTGGGGGGGCAGGGAGGGCTCCAGGTAGGCCTAGTCCCTACCTGGCCGCCAGCTCTGCCCCACAGCAACCCTCTGAACACTGCTGGTGACGGTTGGGACATGTCTTTCTGAGCATGAGATTCACATTTGTTTAGCCCCCTCTGCCCCTATGTTCCTGCAGAAGAGACGGGAAACAACCGAGTGAGCTGCCAAAGGCTGAGCACACTTAGTTAGGGTTAATATTTCTCAGCTGAATCTATTGTATAAAAACTACACATTTATAGCTATATCTCTATTGCTAAAAGGTATGGAGAACCTGAACAAATAAAAATACTTCCTTGAATAGGAAGGTTTGTCACATAAATTGGTAATTTTTGAAGTTATACATAAATTCAATTTAGTCAGAATCCAAAAGCATTTATTTTTGAAATTAAATGACTTAATTATAAAGTTCAACTGAAAAATTAAGTTTGCAAAACTAGGTGAACTATCATAATCATTTGTCAGTTCACTTAATATTTGCAATTTTCCATTTTCCAGGCTTTAGGTAGAATTTCTTTATTTTCTTTTGTTTCTTTTGACTTTGTGAGGTTAGGTATGGATGTATAAGTTGCTTTGGACAAAGAAATATGAATAGATGTAAAAATAAAAGCCCAATATATTACATTGACCCACTGAGAATTTGGGATTGTTTGTGACTGCAGCAGTATATTCTAAGCTATCGTGACTGACACAACAGCCAGTTGACAATGGGAATGAAGTAGATCAGCATTTCACAGACTGGACAGGCGAATGGTTCATATTGTGCACTGAAGGATACACAACTTCACTGATATGAGAAATGAGCTCCACTCTTCACCTATTGCAGTAGACATTGCAACTGTCAACAGCAGTGTGATAAATAGATTCAGACACATGTCACTAGTTAATGATATAATATGTAGCCAATAAATGAAAGACTTAGATTTAAAGATACTTAGAAAAAGTTACACATAACATGTTACTAATTTTAAAAGACAACTTAAGGATAAAATATATTATTATTTTGAAATCAAAACAAAAATGAAGGGGAAGAGAAAGAGAGAGAGAGAAGCTAAAATTGCATGCATCGAACTATTAAAAGAAATTTGTTCTGGGCAGTAGAATGTGGAAACACAAATAAAGATCTTTCAAGAGTTCTTTTTAGCCTGATTCGGGGAGATGGATTGGGGTGATTTTACTTTCTTTTTTCTTTCCTGTATTTTCCAAAATATATACATGATAGAGTAGAAACTTAGCGTCTTTCAAGAAATAAAATATAATAGAGCACAGTACATCTAGAAATGATACATTTTTGCTGTTATTTAATCCAACGATTATTTAAAAGAAATGTTTCATTGCACATAAGGACCATATGAGGTAGATATTGTAATGAATATGCTGCACTTTTAAATGGAAGTGAAAAAAGTAGAACTTTTTTTAATTTTCTCAGTTAATTCATTGGTAAAATAAGAGAACTGAGTTGTGGGATTTTTCCCTTCCTTAGTGATATGGAGGATAGCTATATCCTTTAATGCCCAAGGGACCACATTATTTGATCAAGGTGTCATCATCTCCTAGGACTTCCATCAAATCCCATAGACTGGCCTGCAGGCTCTTTGCTCCTTGTCTTCCAGACAGCTATGTCTCTGTCAGTATCTTATTCTTACCACCAAAATATGGGATTTTTTCTTACTAACCTTCTCAGTGTGGAAGATAAGGAGAAGCAGAAATTTTTCCCAAAATAACTCTACAAGCTGACAAGTTAGGCAGTCACAGTTCCACAGATGCTATGAGCCTCCTGAGTCAGAAACAAAACACTTTATTACTCACAACAGAGCGAACAGGAGGAGCAGCAGTGTTTGTGTGAACTCCCTGTCCTTATATCCTGGGACAACATGGTGGGCCCAGATGGTGCCCCCAGACAGTGGGTTGCACTGCAGCTGAGGGACCTTGAGCTTAGGGAAGCCTCCGCTTTGATAGTGAGCAGTGAGTAAGTCTGCTCTCGGTCCCAGGAGAACCAAGTGCAACAACTGCCTAAGGGACACAATTCTGCCTGGTGGTCTCTCACTTCTCACAACTACCATCTACAGAAACAACCCGCGATGTGGCTCAGGTAAGGGAACAAATAAGGTCTTGTGATTTGGGTGCACTCAGCAAGAGGTGCAAGAGTGCAGGTGGCCCATGGCAGACCACCTCCCAACTTTCCCAACTTAGACTGGATGATTTTATTTTATTTATTTTTTTATTTTTTCATGCACAGAACCAGTGCAAGACCAGACGATTTTAGAGGCAATTTGTTTTCAGATCTCAAATATTCCTTTTTATTGTCTTGCATTGCCATACATTAAGTCTAGCTGCTCTGATTTTTGTTTGTCTGCTCCTAGCTTCCTTCGGCAAACACAAATCACCCACTTCAGATCAGGGATGGAGATGCAGCACGTCCAGCCTCCACCTCTCAGGGGCTCACGGTCCAGCATGGAAACTGTCAGCACATGCTGGGACCGTGGTAAAGAAAGCCCTAAGGACCAGCTCAGCGCAGGAAAGAGGTGGTGAGTAGGGGTAGAATAAAGGAAAAGTAGTGAAGCTGGGGAAGCCTGGGGAATGGCCCTCCTGAGCAGAGTGTGGGACGTGGGGATACACCTCAGATCTCTGCAACAGCAGGCAGGACAACGTCCTCACTGTCACCCATGTAAGGGAGGGGCTAGGCTACAGGAAAGAAGAAAATCAATTATTTAAAAATCACTATTTATTGCTTTTCGTTATTAAATTGTTGTAGATGAGGAGACTAAGGTACAGAGACCATAATAGCTTCACTTAGTTTCATTGCCTGCAAAAGGAGGACAGTGAACCTTCTGGAGAGCTAAGGAGGCAACACCTTCTCTGTGCTCTGGGGAAATTTGCCACAGACCAACATGACTTCATCCTGGGGGCCTCCCAAACACTGGTCGCAGTTGCCTTTGGGAAATCAGTCTCATCCCAACAAAGCAGGTGTTCGTCCACCACCCTGAACTCACCTGCCTGCATCACATGCTGAAGGCCACTTGCTCTAGATATTCGACTAAAATTTCCACTTTCTCTCTAGGTACGTTGCAGACATTGGTAACTCAAGACCCCAAAACAGATCATTCTCATCAGACATGTACCCCATAATTGTGGCCTTTTACTTGGGTTTTTCCTACTGTGTGTTTGCCTGTCAACATTTGAGATTCTGATGGTGATAGCCTGAGAAGTTGTTCTTTGAACTCAATGGTCCCAAGGAAATCACCCAAGAGAAATAGTAAATATTCTCATTTTGAAGAGGAGATGCATTTAATGCATACTTTCACAGGGAAAATTACTTTAATTTATTTATTGCTATTGAATTTCTTTGCTATTCCAGAGTACTCTATGATGCAAAACAAACTACTCAGCGAGGCCCTGGAAGCTAAGCCAGGACTGAAGGGTGATCACAACACAGACACGGATGTTAGACTCACAAGAGGGGGCTTGCCGATGGCATGCACTTCTTGGGAATGGAAGGCTCTGTGCTGTGAGGCAGTGAGTTCACTGTAAGGGGAGGTGCTCAAACACAGACTCCAGGCAGGTCTGTTTGTGAAGGATGCTGCCGTAGATGTTGGGAATCTTTAAGTTCACCCCATGCATTTTACAAAGGAATAAACTAACATTTATGAATAAATTTTACATATGCATAAAAAGGAGTAAATCATCCATATACCAAAGGCAGAGCTCAGAACTCACGCAGATCAGGCCATCTGGACTCTCTCAAAGCATGATCCTTGGGACCTGGGAGGGGCAGGCCTCCCTCGGCTGCCTCAGAGCAGCACTCACAGGACGTTCCGGCGCCTGCAGGCCTCCATGCCACAAAAGCGTACCTGGTGACGGGTACACTGAAAGCCCTGATTTCAGCGCGATACAGTTCATCCACGTGACAAAAAATAATGGTACCCCTTACATGTTTGGAAATTTTTTAAAAAATTAAAAATTAAAATTAAAAAAAAATATTCAAAAAATGTTTCTCATGACCAAATCTTCATATCAACTCTTCACATTATCTGTTATTTCAACTCTGACAAGAAAATTCAGAACAAAGAAAATCAACAAATGAACAGAACCTTCTTCCTTGCCAATGTATTGTTAAACTCAGGATAACATCACAGAATGCAGAGATGGGTTGTCTACCTTATGTCCAAATCCTCAGTGCAAACTTTTCACTGAAGACTGGAAATAGGTTAGTCATATCGTGTTGTCATTGGCCTTTCTCATTGAGTATAAGATTCAGTTCAACTAGAGTGTTTTGAGAAGGTGGTATTTAATGATTTCAAACTTCAGTGAGAATTAATGTTTACCGGTGTGAGGAAAGATGCTTTTCATCATTCCTTTAGTTGCATTTGTAACATTCATTCACTTACACACACATAAACCCACTGAAGGGCCACTGATCCTCTCTATGAGATAGTCAGAGGGCAAGATTCTGGAGCTTTACACATCCTTTATCCAGTGCAGTGTTCTGGCTAATGTTAACATGTGCATTCTGTCACAGTGGACCACTGCCATTGCAGGAAGGTGACAGCTCACCACTGTGCTTTCCATATGACAGAATCAAAGCAGTGGGATCCTGCTGGACAAACTTACACGTGTCCTATGCGTTAACAGTAACCTACCCATTACCAACCCGAACACTCACTCAGCAGAGCTCAACAAAACTATAATGCTTTCCATAATCAACCAGCCTCCTGATCCCAAGAGATTCTTTCTGCTTCCAAAATGCTCCTCAAACATGCTCACTGTCTGCAGCTCCCTTGCCATGCCCTGAGATGCTTCAGTTGTGACTTGGAATGTCACACTGGCCTCCCAGGTGACTTTTCTGTCTCCTTGTAAATCTTCTCCAAAGAACTAACTGAGAGATGTTTTAAAAACATATATCATGATAAATGGCTTTCGATGATGAATTAACTATAGAATATATGGAAATAACAAAAATTGACACCTTCCATTAATGAATTGTGTGCATGTGCCGGGGCAATCATCAGCAGGGCAACATTGTAACCCATCAAACCATCACCAGTGTCCTCACAAGGACCTCCTTGGGCGGGGCCAGGCACAACTACGCAGAGGCACAGGCCCCATCCCCTGGAAACTGCAAAGCTCAGAGCCATTCACAGTGCCCGCCCCGGCACTCACCAGCTTGCCCCATTCTTGTGTTTTCTGGCACCGCCCTACCTGGATCATCCTCCGTAAATGGCCTGTGCTGGAGACATACACCCCCATGCTACAGAATGACCCCCAGGACACCCTGGAGCTCTGATACCTGTAATCAGAAGCCAGTGCCAGAGCTTGTCCTTCATCCCCATCAGCCCCCTACCCTGAGGACGAGTTTGACTCTCCCTTTCATGGGCCTCCTCTAAACGCCATGGGCAGGTCCCCACTGATGCTCCGGCCTGGCTGCCCCAGCCCATGTCTAGGTGGTTTCTGGAAAGAACCAAGAGCCTACTTCTCTCTTCCTCTGGATGCAACCAGGGCCCCTGCTATCCTCACTCTCTTAGGAGGCTGGGGGTGCCTTTTGACAAGGAGCCCAAGATCCCGTCCCACAACCCTCTTGAGCATGGGCGCCAGGAGCCCCGACCTCGCCATTAACGGACCTGGCAGAGCAGGCATCTCTGCACCACACACAGCAGCAGCAGGCCCGGCTTCACTTCAGCCCGCTTGCCTTCTCCTGCGGCCTGCTCCTCCTCTGCTATTCTACTTACTCGAAGGAAATGGCCATCCTTCTCTTCACAGTGTGCCCCACCGCCAGTGAACACCGACCCGCAACCCCGGGCGGCTTCGAGCCAGCGCCTCCCTCTCCCTCTCTGGGCTGTTCTCCAGTTTGGGACAATCTTGGGGTGCTCATTGCCTTCCGCCTGAAACAGTCGATCTTTCGGTCTTTCACCCACAACCCATTCTGCTCCCCAGAGCCAGATTCCCTTTCTAGGAAACAATTTAATCATGTCACATGTCCCTTCAAAATTGACTCTAGTGAAGATTGTTTTTTTGTTTTTTTTTTTTTCTTTTAATCAAAATTTCATTCAGAGGATCTGACAGCAGGGCGGATGTTGGAAATTGCTGTGACAGGACAACTCAGACTGAGTGACACGTTGCCCTTTGCTTGCAGAAGACAGACAGGACGTGGGGGTGGGGTGGGGACTGGAGAAGGTGCCGAAGGCCCCAGGGCGGTCGGAGGACTTGCGGAGCTCCGAGCACCCACCCTCCTCCTGACCACGCGGCGCTTCGCTTAGTCGCCGCACTCCGACGTCCCGCACGTGCTTCGCTCCCTGTCCTGCGTGGCTTACTTCCATAAAACTATTCTATCTGGGACTCTTTCCACGTACACCGAGAGGTTTCCTGACTCTGAGGCTGTGATTAGGCTCCTCCTCCGTCAAAATGCTCCCCCTCCTTCCTTCCCATGTCCCCGCCGCTCAGGTCTGTACCCCATTTGGGACCAATTCTGACACCTCCCATGTCCCTCGGCCAAAAGTCTTCCTGCTCTGACCATCGGAGACCTGTCTGCATAATTCTCACCTGTACTTATCCCTCTCCGCTCTGACAGACAACTGGCTGCGGGGCTTACCTCCTCTAGGAGACCAGAGCTCCTGTCTGTCTGCTTTCCTACCCCAGTACCTCGCGCAGACCCAGGGAAGTCATCCAAAATACTCTGGGTTGTGTGAATTGAAAAGTAAATGTCCAATCACCCTGATTAGGTTCTAAATTTTTCTAGTACATGGAAAATGGTTTGTTTTTGTTTTTGCTTCTCTTATAGTATCTACTGAAACACATTAGACAAGATTATGTTGATTATTAAGCCATTAGGTTTTTCCCATGATCAACCATTCTGCAAAATATAATATTTATAAGCTTGTACTCGAGTTCTTAAAAGGTATAACAGTATTTTTTCTCTTCACAGTATTTTTGAGAGCTGGAGCTCTGTGACTTGTGCAATTAAGTGAGTCTTATTATGGACCAGTAAACCCAAGGCCCAAGAACCCATTGACGAATCCGTGGGGATGAGCACGCCTGTCAGGGTTTTATTTGGGAGGCATTTCCTTCCATAACACGTGCCACTAGGTGCCAGTGTTGTTCTACCAAATTGGCCCTCTGAAAGTACAGGTGGTCCCCACTTTCATATGCCTAGCATTGTCAAAAGTGATGGTTTTTCACAGAAGGTAGAAAAGCAAGTCTATTAGGAGAACAAACTTTATAACCTATGTTTGTGCAGGTTGACATCATTACATTAAACAAATAAACAAAAAGATTGACCAAAGGGAAGTACAGGTGCTTATTAGGTAATATTAAGCCAGTTTAGAGACAAAAAGTAAAAAATAATCCCTGTTGAGATACTCTTAACTTTGCAAACCAAGCATGCTCACTTGTTGCTCATTGAAAATACGCAAAATGAACTGAAAGTTACTATTCAATTCATACTATTGCACAAGGAACATTCTTTCTCTCTCTCTCTCTCTCTCTCTCTCTCTCTCTCTCTCTCTCCTCTCTCTCTCTATATATATATACATGTATATGTATATATATGTATAACTCTTCAGTAAAAATGTTCATGTATAGCAACTTAGGAAGCAAGTAATTTATTTCAACATATACTCAATAATTATGCTAAAATACTTTGTCTACTTATCAGCAGAGAGACAAGCTGATACCAAACTTGTTTGTGTTTCTAATAAATTATTTGGGTGTGCTTTGTCCCCGTGTTGTGCTATGTACAGAATACCATGTGATTATTACTTGCGATTAGTTTTCCTTAGATCATATTAGTCGCAGGTGGTACATAACTCATGATCCATGTAATCACACCTTCCAGAAAAGATGAATAAATGAGGTTTCACATCAGGAGAAATGAATGCAGACAACACTTACCAAAGTTATTTTGTGTGTGTGTGTGTGTGTGTGTGTGTGTGTGTGTGTGTGAGAGAGAGAGAGAGAGAGAGAGAGAGAGAGAGAGAGAGAAAGAGAGAGAAAGAGAGAGAGAATG
>CAUYSK010086346.1:0-29425 GCA_963575035.1 Avahi laniger | reverse complement strand
GTGATTCGGAGGGGTATAACCACAGATATAGAAGATATTCTAAAAAGTTCAAAATTTTTTTAATTTTAAAAATTTAAGAGTGTATATACCAAGGTCCACTCAAATATATCTGAAAATGTGAATTAAATTAATAATTTTGGGGATACTATAAATACTGTACAGAAAACTAAACGTTCTTTTACAGAATTTCTTCTCACTGGAAACACACACATGCATGCGCACACACACACACACACACACACACACACACACACACACCCCAATCCATGACAGGCTATTGATAAATGATGATTTTTTTTCAATTTTTTCCAATCTTCAAGATTATAGACTCCTAATACTAATTTAATGTCTGCAGAAAAAAAAAATAAGCAGAGACTCTTCTCAATTTATTTCTGTAAGGACCACACAAAATTTTCACCAAAACTAAAAAAAGATAAAATGAATAATCAAACAAAAAATACTTTAGTGTTGCTAATGAATATATGTGACAAAATGTTAAGTTACATATTTTAAAAAATCAATAGCACATTATAAGCATAATTAGAACTGCTCAATGTTGCTCACTTCAGCATGGAAGAATAATCAAATATTAGGATGTATCTGAATAATTAACTTCATTATTAGGTCAAAAGAGGTAAAAATAAATGATTATGTTCACAGATAATAGCAATGTTATTTTTTCAAAGTCAAATATCCACAAATCATCAGACCACTTAGACCTTCATAGCATATGTTTGGTAAACATAATGTGCCCCAAAGACATTTGAGTTCCTTTATTGATCTAAGAATGTTTAAAGGGAGTATTTCTTAAATTTTTTCAGTAGTTTAAGGTATTTTTATTTCTATATTTTCACTAATTTGTACTATTAACTGATTTTGTCAAAATATCTGAATCTCCAAAACCTGAGACTTATGTTACCTTACTTGGCAAAGGTGACCTTACAGATGAGATTAAATTAAGGACCTTGAGATGAAGAGATTGTCCTGGATTATGCAGGTGAGTCCAATGTGATCAGAAGACTCTTGTGATAGGAAGGCAGGAGTATCAGAGTCAGAGAGCATGTGATGAGAGGAGCAGAGCTCAGAGCTATATGAGGGCAGCCAGTCGTGGGCCAAGTGGTACAGGCAGCCTTCTGAAGCTAGAAAGGAAAGGAAAGGAATCTGTACTAAAGCACCCCTGTTGGTACCTTGACTTTGGGAATCACTTTCAAGAACTGTAAAATAATCAATTTGTGTTGCTTTAAACCACCAAATTAGTGGTAATTTGTCACAGCAGCAATAGGAAACTAAAATAGATATATATATGCAAACATGTATTCATAAATACATAATGCTTTTATACATATTAATTTATGTATAGACATTTTTGCATAAAAACACATGCATTTCAGTATATATATATGTACATCTACATGCATAAATCCGACTCTGTGATTAATAATGAATACTGGAAGAATTCTTAATTATTAAAAGAAAAAGAATTTCATGTTCTTTCCCATTTAGTTTACACTTTTTTTAGAAATAGTATCTAAAGCAATCACATAAAGGAAAGAAGTCTCATAAAGATTGGGGAATAAAAGAAATAATCATCCCATGTAGAAACTATTTTTTTATATGCAGTATAAAATTATGTAATAGTCAGTAGCCATTGGAAACAATGAATAATTTGTTAACGTATTTGATTATAATGTTAATATGTAATAAGCAATAATTTTCTATTACAAAATATAAACAGTTCCTAAATATAGGATTACAGATATGATCACAGAGCATTGACATTAATACTAATGTGGGAATAAAACTAACAAGAAATATACAGGATCCATCTATAAGTATCTAAAATAAGAATTAAATAAATGGAATTAGAGACCTTCTTGAATAGGAAGTCTCAGCATTATAAAGATGTCACATTTCCCTCAATTAGCCCATATGATCCTAAAAAATTTCTGCAGGTTTTGTTGTTGTTAGAAACTGACAAAATATGTAGTAATGATACTTAAATACCTATAGATTATATACTTTATTTATTTATTTATTTTTTTTTTTGAGACAGAGTCTCACTGTGTTGCCTGGGCTAGAGTGCCGTGGAGTCATCATAGCTCACAGCAACCTCAAACTCCTGGGCTCAAGGAATCCTCCTGCCTCAGCCTCCCGAGTAGCTGGGACTATAGGCATGTGCCACCATGCCCGGCTAATTTTTTCTATATATTTTTAGTTGTCCAATTAATTTCTTTCTATTTTTAGTAGAGACGGGGTCTAGCTCTTGCTCAGGCTGGTTTCGAACCCCTGAGCTCAAACAATCCTCCCGCCTTGGCCTCCCAGAGAGCTAGGATTACAGGCGTGAACCACCGCACCCAGCCTATACTTTATTTTTAAGAGACAGGGTGCCTCTCTGTCACCATGGTTACTAAAACCTGTATTTAGTCGTGAACAACATGACATGAAATGTAGATGGCAAAACTTCCTTAATTCAACATAGAGGAAGAAGTGGAGCTAGCTATAAGTAAATATTAATGGAATGTGAACAAATATTCTACATTATCTGATATGATTAGGGCGTGGACTTTCATTCTTTATGCTCTCTCTTCCCCTGTATTCTGATTAGATATGCATGTTAGAGTGACTTGGAGATATGTTTTACAGGAAATAAAATCAGCCAGATCCAACATTATGTTCTTTCCTTTCTGCGCTAACACCTGTAGAATATGTTCCTTCACATATTCTCAAGTCTCTGTCAACACAAATGAACAAAATCTTATAGTGTTTAGCCTAGCTTTTCTTGGATCCAACCCTATCTTTATCCTCATGGGGTATGTTGGGACCAGACTTGTTATGGATTAGGAGACAATGAAGGGAGAGAGTGCAGACCTGAAAGAAAACCAGGATCCCTGAACATATTAGTTTCCTAGGGCTGCTGTAACAAATTACCACAAATTGGATGGCTTAAAGCAGTAGAAATTTATTCTCTCACTAATCCGGAGGCCAGAAGTCAGAAATTTGTGTTACATTGGCAAGGCCATCCTTCCTCTGAAGCCTCTAGAAGAGGATCCTTCATTGCCTCTTCTAGCTCTGGTAAACTCGGTATTCATTCCTTAGATTGTGACGACATAACTCCATTCTCTGTTTCTGTCTTCACCTGGTTGTCTTCCCTCTGTGTCCATGTCCATGTCTGTGTTTTTTTTTCTCTTCTTATGAAGACACCAGTCATATTGGATTAGAGCCCACCCTATTTCATTATGATTAACTTGATTACGTCTGCAAAGATCCTATCTTAAAATAAGGTCACATTCACAGGTACTGGGGATTAGGACTTTGATATATTTTCTAAGTGTCACAATTTGACTTATAAAACCAGGCAAGGTAACTTCTTCAGGTGATTTCAACTACCGGTTCTTCTAGCAAGAGGCGGATAATCTCTTTAGACAAGGAAGGAAAGCTTGGTATAGCTGGCAAATGAAGATCAATGAGATGGAGAGGTTAAACATATCGAGCCTCATCTGACCTCCTAGGCATGATCCAATTCCAATTTTCAAGGTCTTATTTGTTTCCCAATCCATACCCTCAGTATTCAATTTGAGTCATAATTGTGTCACTCACTAGATATCAAACACTGTCTTGTCTTCAAGTACATCTGCACTCTAAAAAGATATAAAAATTATTTTATAATAGTCATAAAAGTTCTGTTTCTCTCACTATGTTGCTAACTGATAATTCAATGGCCTGATCTTGTCATTTTCTTTCTGCACACTCTCTATTATAATAACAAGATCAACCTATGTTCTTATAGTCAAAATTTCCACCACTAAATTCTGTTTTTCAAATCACTTTGTCTTTCTGTTGATTATCCCTTCAATTAGTACTTCATTCTAAGGAACTAGATGAAAAGTTTAAGAAATTTTTTTGCCCCTGGAGTTCAGGTATTACCTGGTGATGAGATCATTATGGTTAAATCTAAGCAAGACACATAATCCAACTCAGATTATCTTTTTTTCAGGATCTACTTTCTGAAATATTTTTTGAGTACATGATATAAATTAGGATTTGTTCAGTAAGCTAACATGATTCTATGTGTTTTAAAAAGAAATATATTTAATAACGTGGGAGTTTTTAAAGTGTTAGAAGGATGAGACTAGTAAAGGTCAAGGAAACCTGCCACTGGCCATCAGTGTTCAGAATGTTAAGATTTTGCAGAAACTGTAGGAAACCACCAGGGATGAGCACACCTGTGGGCATCTTTGAAGAAGTGATTTTCAGGGAATTTCTTGGAGATTGCTACCAAATCTCAATAGTCCAAATCCCATTTGACAGGTTATATTTTCCAAAGATGGCCGCAATGATATCTGCTATTCTCCATCCTCTTCTGCAATTCTACTTTCCACTACTACAATAAGACACAGAGTTCCCTATTTCCATTGTTATGGACTAAATATTTGTGTTCCCTCAAAATTTATATGCTGAAGCCCTAAACCCCATCTTGATGGTATTTAGAAGTAATTACCCTTGTGATTAGGTTTAGATGAGGTCATGTGGATCGGACCTCCATCAAGTCCCATGCCCTTATATAAAGAAGAAGCTCCTTATGAGAACTCTAAGGATACAGTAAGAAGGTGGCCATTTGCAAGCCAGGAGGAGGAACCTCACCAGGAAGGGAATCTGAAGGCACCTTAAGCTTGGACTTCTTAGCCTCCAGAACTGTGAGAAATAAACATCTGTTATTTAAGCTATCTATTCTATGGTGTTTTGTTATAGCAGCCCAAGCTGACTAAGATACTCATGAATTTATTCTTTAAAGATGTTGACCAACAAAATACAACAGAAGTGAAGTTTGTACCAGTTCAAGGCACCATGTTTTCTAGTTTGCTGCTTATTGCCTCTAGGGTACATATCTTTGAGATGTTTCTTTTCAGAAACCCATGCCACACTATAAAAACCTCAAGCTACAGGAAGTGAGTTCTCTGGTCAATATGTTCAACTGAGCTCTGAGATGAAAGCCAGTGTCAACTAACTACCAACCATGTGAAAGATCCACCTTAAAAACAAAACTCAGTTGAGACTTTGGGCAACTACGGACTCAGCCAACACCTGCTAGCAACTGTATAAGAGACCTCAAGTAAAAAACCACTTGCCTGCACCCAGTCAACTGAAAGAATTGTAAAAGATGAGATAATTTATTGTTTTAGTCCACTACATTTTGACTCTGACTGTTATGGAAATGGAATCCGAACATCACGCATTGCCTCCTCACTTCTGGTGAATCAAAATGCTTATCACCTCTCTTTTGCTTTCCAAATCTGTGCCAATGTACTCACTTGCAGAATCTGATCCAAAACTATGCTTGAAAGAAATTCTGGAAAGTCTAGCTACCCCATATCCAGTCATATAAGATAGAAAATAAAATTAGAAAGTATATTAAGCTGCTAACGGAAAATTTGATAGTAAAACAACAAATGACACTAGAATAATTAAAATAATTTATTACTAGAAAAATAGTTAAATCACTAAAACAAAATTAAAAATCTAAGATCAGAATGAAATATATTTTGAAATTAGCTAAAAGTGTAATACAAATAGGTAGGATGAAATGTTTTTTTAAAGTGAACAGTTTTGGGACAGCTGGCCAACAATTCGGAGGAAATACGTCTCCAACAAAGTGAACCCAGGATGGATCACTATTTTGTTCTTTATACTAGAATTCATAGAATCCAAATCTGGATCAAATGTATAAATATTGAAATAAAACCATAAAAATGAGAAAACATATGTGTGAATTCAGTATAATCCCAGAATAAGGAAGACTGTCTTAACTGGGACAAAAGTCATGAAGAATGACAAATATGACTTCTTAAGAAGTAAAAACTTTTGACTAGCACAACAAAGAAATCCACAATTTCTTTAAAAAATGAGAAAATGAGAAAAATGTGTGCAAATATATAACAAACTATTTTTCCTGACTTGAAATTTTTTTGTATAAATTAATAAGAAAAAACATACAATTCAATAGAAAAATGAAGATATTTAAAACCATTTTCCAAAAAGAAGTGAAAATCACTTTGTAACCCACAAAAAAGGATTCTCAATCTCACTCACAGGAAAAAAAAAGAATATTAATTATCTGTCTACAATATGCTTTGGGTATAGTGATAAGAATTCAATGATATATAATATAAAGTCCTTTCTTTCAAGAATACTATTAATATAAAGCAAAAGGAACTGAATTTCTGTTAACTTTTTTGTATTACTTCAAAATTTAATTTACTGTGTGTTAGGTATGTTTCCCACAATCTATTACAGATATGTTTCCCACATCTATTACAGGAATACTTATTATTAATAATTAACTATCTCTTTAATGTAAAGTTGAATTCCAAGTTTATCCATAGAAGTTTTTAGGTACGGTTAGTTTTGAAAATAATTTTATGTTTATTTTAATTATTTATTTTTAATTATTATGTGTACATAATAGTTGTATCTATTTATACAGTACAAGTGATGTCTTGATACTGGCATATGATGTGAATTAATCAAATTAGGGTCATTGAGGAATCGATCACCTCAGTTATTTATCATTTCTTTGTGTTAGTAATAATCCAATTCCACTATTTTAATTATTTTTAAAGTACACCATAATTTATTGTTGATTATAGTCAGTGTGTTGTGCTAACACATATTGTTCATGATATCTAACTATATTTTTGCACTCATTGATCATCTCATTTTATCCCTCCTCCCTGTTGCCCTTCGCAGTCTCAGGTAATCATCATTCTCCTCTACATGGAATCTCTTTGATTTGAGGATGCCACAGATTTTCCATATTAAATTTGAAGTATTGTATCATCGGATAGATTATTAAAAACCTATTATATGTACACAGACACTCATATACATACACATATATGTGTATAAAGACATTAACAGAAACTACATGTTCACATCAATGAGACAAATGCACATATGGGAACATTTTATTTATATGAGTAAGACAGTTTTATTCAGACTAAGCTTAATATAAACCTGATTCTTTATCATGTAGGATTTTTTTTTAATTCCAAAAGAAATGATCTCACAAATGCTGAAGGACAAAATAAAATGTGAGAGTATTGCATTTTGATACATTGTACCATATACATATTAATTCTAAAAATAAATGTTTCTAAATATCTAATGTTCAGATATGCTAAAAATGATGTCTCAGTCATTTGCTACCAAAGGTTCTGATTTAGTATTTTACTCAAAAAATTGTGTACTTTCTTCAATTAAAAGTTTATTTAACCCACCTCTAAAAATGAAAAAAAAGGAAATAATTTTTAAAACATTTTTTACACAATTTCTTATGGAAAAATTGGGAGATCATAACACATCTGAGATATTTCTCAATCTGTTTTTGTGTTGCTATGAAGGAATACCAGAGGATGAGTAACCTACAAAAATAAAAATTTATTTGGCTCATAATTCTGATAGCTGCAAAGTGCAAGATTGGGCGGCATCTGCATTTGTTGGGGCCTCAGACTGCTTCCACTAGTGTCGGAAGGCAGAGGGGAGCAAGCTGTGCAGAGATCACAGGGTGAGAGAGGAAGCAAGAGAAAGAGGGTGGGAAGTGTCAGACTCTTTAACAACCAGCTCTCATGGAGACTAAAAGAGTGAGATTCACCCCAGAGGGAGGACATTCATCTATTTATGAGGAATCCATCCTCATGACCCAAACTCTTCCAATGCTGGGGATTACATTTCAACATGAGGTTTGGAGAAGACCGACATCTAAACCGTAGCAGACATATTATAAGTGTCTGTCATAGTAGTTTTTCCTTAAAAGTGAATTTGTTAAACAAGTGGAGAAAAGGAGAAAACAATTGTTTTACTTTTGCTAGGAAAATCTTAAAGTTTGTCTTTAAAAGCAAGATTTATCTACAGTTAGATTAGACCTAACTGTGTTACCGGAGTTACTTCAAGAACTGTTCATTTTGTTTCGTCTCCTGTTTACTGACTTTTTCTCTAATAGTATGAGGCTGAGAAATATCTGAAGTACCTCATTTTGGTTTGTAGTTTTAAATCCTACAAATCTAATTATAAAACCATTTTAGAATATTTAAAGCCTTGATAATATATTGCTAAAATTTTCCTAAGCATACAATGCCTAAAATATCAATTAATAAATACTTAATCATATTTTATTCTCTTTGTCATAATAGATTTGTTTTTATTTAGGAAAAAAACACCCAAGTCCCATCAGTCATAATTAGCAAGGAAGAGGATTATCATAGAAATATCAAAGTGAAATATTCCCTTAAATTTTGTCTTTTATTTCTCTACTTACATAGGTCCAGAAAAGCACCTAGCCAAAATTTTAATCATTAACAAATGATGGCATTCCCTATTTAGAAAGATCATAATTTTCCTATGGTCCTCATTACAGAATTTACAACTTGAAAAATGTTGTACAATTATTAGTTATCCATAAGAAAAACTAAGAATAAAACATAAGTCCACATTCATCTATGACAAATAAATACGGTTTCTTTGTCGGATGGGTTGGTACTGATACCTGTATCTTTAAGATGAAGTGTTTTAACAAAGAGAGAATTCAGGAAAAAGGTAACTACATTTCAAGAAGTAAAAATAACCAAAACAAACCCCTTTTGTTACTCATTATAGGGCCTAGAATATCCAAATGATTTTCATAAATGTTCCGAAAATAAATGTACCAGAAAGAGAAGGTTTATCATCCACAGTGATCCGCTACACTATCCTGTTTCCCCTGCTCTCTGCTTGTGCTACCTCTTCCTGGTAGGTCTAAACTGGAACAGTTAGTACCATTATTATGGCTGGCTTTCCTCCTTTGCCTATTCATATAGCTTAATGTGATAAGGTTGCAATATTTCTAGAACTTATTTTAAGAGAAATAAAAATTATTTAAAATTTTACTAACCTAAAGATATTATCCCTTTGTGAATATGAGACAAAACTGAGCTGTTTGTGACTCAAATATCTCTTACTTAGTCGAGAAAGATATTAGAACTTGTATTCACATTTAAGTTGGGATCAATCCTGATGTCTTTTCTGGTAGGATGATTATTTCTTTCTAGAACATATTTTCTATCTGTCTCTTAGACTATGAATCTCCTCTACTTGATTTATTCTCAGTGTTACCTTCAAGGCAAGCTAGACTGTGTGGGCCTGCAGTGTCTGAATGAACAATTTTTTTTTCCTGGTGTTGAAAGCTTAATCCTGAGGACCTCTGGGTAGCTGAAGAAGATGGTGCCTGCCTTATTGCACATATCTCAATATTTCCTCTAAAATCAATATAAAATAAGAATAAATAAAATAACACAAAAATGCCTTTAGCATAACTTGAAGACTAAGAAGGCTCACATTTCAAAATAATTATAAGTAAAAATATGAAAAACTTCAAATTCCAAGGAGAAATCTTTTAGACTCTCATAACACCATAAGACTTTGTGGCAAAGTAGGACAGGACTAGAAAACCTGCAAAGAACAGAGAAGAGAGGAGTGAGTGACAGGGCTCAGGATGATATAGGAATGAAACAACTATTCTAAAGTGTGAATTCATGGTAACTGGGGAAATTCTTAAAAGTGGCTCAGGGCACACAGACTACACTGAAGAGACTTTAAAATACATGTGACTTAAAGTGGAAATCTTTGAAGTCATAGACTCAGGAGAAGCAAAGTACAAAAAGAAGGGTGGGGTGCCCTTTGATAATGGGATGATGAAGGGAAAAAGGAGAAAAAAGGAAATGTTTGGAGTCCTGCAAGACAAGGGAAACAAACCTCAAAGAATGCAGAATCCCTTTGCATGTCAAAAAGAAAACAATCCACCCAAAAATATGAACTTTGTTACACCTACAAAAGAGGATACAATTGAACTAGAAACCTGAACCATTTCAAAACCATGAAAATAAAAAGGTGAAATTTAACAAATCTGTGCAGATTATCACAAAAACATCAGAAAGCAAGATTCAATACATATTATCTGATGAAAAATCCTCTTCAGGTCCCCACAAAAAGAAAAAAAAATTACAACCATGAAGCAGAAAAAAAATTATAAGACACACTCCAACTTGACTTAAACTTTAAATAAGAATTTAGACTATTAAAAACTATTTTGAATTATAAATTTGAAATTGAAAAATAGAAATGGAAAGAGTTGATTGAAATCATGGAAATAATTTTTAAAAAAGACAACATTTTTCTCAGAAATGGAGATCAAATTACATGGTTCTCAAGAGAAAATAAACTGATATAGATAGAAGATAGGTAGACAGACAGGCAAATAGATACATACATACATAGAAAGAAAGAATGAATGGTGGCTTGAGGAAATACAAGAAATAACCATAAGTTTGAAATTGAGATAAAATGAAATTTTAAAAAGTATGGATTTAGTACTTACTCAACTTCTTAACTACACCTAGATCCATTTTGATTTTCTATTTCTTCTTATTGCGGTAAGTTATATTTTTCTAGAAAATTGCCCACGTCATGTAAATTTTCAAATTAATTGCCATAAATCTATTCATAGCATCTCTTATTATTTCAAAATCACTCTGCTGTTTCTTTGGTTATGTATCTTTTCATTACTTTTCTATTTCTGGATTCATAAAAAATGTATTTTTTGATATTAGTAGTGATTTTTAGAGTCAGTATTCAGCATCACTATTCACCTCTCTTGTAGTTTCTTTTCGTATTAATTTATTATCCTATCTGTATTATTATATTTTTGTTCTATATCCTTCGCCTTTATTTTTTATTTATTTTGTTGCTGTTATTTTTATCTTAAGATGGATGCCTATTCTTTAAAGGTCAAAGCATTTCCCTTCATCATATAAGTATTTTTTTTCTTTTTTTAAATTTTAATCATTATGAGTACATAATAGTTATATATATTTATAGGGTATTTATTCTATAAATTTCATTTGAAGCACTGTCATACAAGGTTGATATACAACATTTCTATAACTATTTATTATAATTTATTACTCAAATTGTTAGTTATTTGGAAATGTCTTGAAATATCCATTTTTAATTATCTTTTTTATTATTTGATCTCTTAATTAATTGAGCTGGGATCAGAGGATGAATTCTGCACAATTGCATTAAAAAAAATTGATGCCAGCTTTGTACCTTAATTATTGGTCAATTTTCCTTAATGATACATATGTGTAATTTCTAATAGTTAGGTGTTTGTTCTACATGTGCCTATTAAATAAACTATAATTTATACACTATTTTGTGTTTTCTGCTTGATTGGATAATTATTGAGTGAGCCTGTTGCGCTAGAATGTCAAATTCTGTTATGGATTTACATATATGTCCTTGCAATTAATTAGCAGGGAAGGATGCCAGTGTTATTTAATGCATATAAATTTAGAATTGTCATATCATTCTGGTTAGTATTAAGTTTTATCACTATCCAGTGGCCTTCTTTATTCCTATATAGTAATTATTGCTTAGGGTTCATCTTGACTAACAGGTTGGAAGGTTTTGATTAAATTTATCTGTTATATCATTTCCCAAGCATCATTGTTAACTTCTTCTGTGGTTTTGGTTTGTCTCTTTTATATAGTATATGCCTGAATTTTGTACTATTTGATAATCTTGATTCTTTAATCCTGTACAATAATCTCTATTTTAACTATATAATTAAGTAATTAAATTAACATTTATTTTAACTGATGAATTTGAAATTTTTTCTGTATATTTTTGCCTTTTCTAGTTATATTCCATTTCCTGTTTTCATGCTTATAACATTTTCTGCCTTATTTTTGGTTAACCTATTATTTTCTCTTTTCTTTTACCCACTCTTCTTATTTATCCTTTTCTATTCTTTTTAAAATTATCTTTAGAAAATTTGCATTCACAGTTATGACAAAAGCCTAAGATTTATCATTATCTCCGCTGCTTTCCCTAACAGTATGAACACCTTAGAAATATTTTAACCTTGAAAATAACAACCTATTCTTGCCTCTATTGGATTCCAGAATTTTATTCTTTATAGTATAATCAAAAAATGCATCATAATTATCATTATTTTATACATTCAATGTCTGCTTAAATTTGTTTATAGATTGACCAATATCATTCTTTCTTGTACTCAATTCTTTCTGAATTTACTTTAATCCATATAATATAAATACATTAGAATTTTTTTATTGAAGATTTATTAATGATAAATGTTATCAGTCCCGAGTTGTATGAAAGTACTTTTATATCTCACTCATTCTTGTGGAGAGTTGGCTAGCGGTACACAATTATAGGTTGACATTTGTATTCGTGCAAGCTTTGATATTATTCTCCCATCTCCTAGCTTCTATACTTGTCTTTAAGTCATATGATGACAGTTAATTTTATTTCCTTTTTCTCTAATTGTGTTTTAAAATAATGTCGTTTTTTTTTTTTGTCCTGTAGTTTTATTATGTTGTGTCTGAGTATGAATTTCTATTTTCCTTTCTTAGAATTTCTACACATTGTGCTTAATGTCTGTGTGTGTGGCAGGGCTCTCATTCATTTGGGACCAGGTTAAAATTTCAATTTGGGATTTCCAAAGTCACTCAGGTAGCAGTGGAAATCAAACATTAAATCCATGTTTACCTATACACAGGGTAAAATTACTTTTTTGTTTTGTTCACCTCTACCTGGCCTTGGAGAATTAGGAAAAAAAAAATCATAAAACTACCAGGAGGTAAATTTAGTCAACATTTTCACCGTTTGGAATCCCTAGCTTCCCTGTTCTCAGGTCTTATCTCTTGTTTCACAAACAATTAAAACCTAAGGCTCTTGATTACTTTAAAACACAAATACTGTTCCTTGATATATGCCTCCAGGTATGTTCTTAGCCCCTGAAGATGTCCCTTACTTTCTTTTTAGTTCAACTATGTATTTAAACAAATGTTTGCTGTGTTACATCTAGCATTTCTAACTTTTGTATTAAGAGAATTTTCAGGACATTTAATCTGCCATAAGGCTAGAAATAGAAATCTTCTATTTATCTTTTATTCATTTGTTCAAACACATCTAATTGAGTTATTGTTGTATGTTAGGACTGCCCTTGGTACTAGTATGTAACAGTGACGAAAACAGACACAAATCTCTGCCCTCCTCGAAACTGTATCCCAGTAGGGGAAGAAGAGAATAACCAAATAAGTAAAACATATGCTATGTAAGATGGCTATCTCTGTGGGGAAAAATGCACACATTAGGACGATTGGGAGTGCTGATGGGACTTATGGGTGGAGGAATCAGAATGTGCAAAGTCCCTGAAGTGGGAGTGTGCCTGGCATAAGACCCAGCTAATTATGCAGAGCAAGCAAAATACGAAGTCAGAAGGAGAAGGAGCTGGGGTAAGGAGGGTTATGACTATGCATAACATTAGAAATTATTCTTAGGACTTGAACTTTTACTTTAAGATTCAGAACCATTCAAGGGTTTTATGCAGAGGAATGACATGATCTGACTTGAGTATTAAAAGGATCACTTTTATGAATAGCTATGATATGACATTACATATAGATACAATATGACATTGCTTTATTTATTAATTCACTTAAGACTGGTTGGCATGTGAACACAAAAAGTATGGATTTGGCAGTCACATTAATTGACTACTGTTGACAACTAAATTGGATAATTTGAGTCCCAATATAGAAATTTTGGAATAGGATTTTCTGGATTAGACTTACATTTTCATTAACTTTAACTTTGCTTCTCTAAGCGTCTAATTTTTTCTAACTTTTCACAGTCACTCTCTGAGTTCTTGTTCTCTCACATTCTCCAGAATGGAGTCTAGATCAAGTAAGAAGCTATGAAAATGCAGATCTATATGTAAAAGTAAATCTTTACTAGACTTCAAAGATGGATTCTATAAACATAACCAATTAAAATTGGTTTTTATAAACCATAGGAGTTGAACTTTTTTAGTAACTCTATCTTTCTCTCGTAAAATCTTTATTGCTAAATTCTGCCAGAGTACAATAAGAAGCACAGTAATTCAGTGTTTGGGATAAGAAAGCTAAATGAAGAAAAATGATGTATAAGGAAGCTAGAAGATGCTGCATCATTTTAATTTGCTTTTCCTACCTTTTACAATGACCGCTCCTTGAATATGGCAGCATATCCTAACAAATAGCTAAATTTTACTAAAATCATTAAAAATGACCCACCTTTAGTTTTTAGTGTATCAAAACAAATGGCATGTTTTATTTTTATATTCATTTATCTGTGCCTAAAAATATAATAAGATGCTGAATATAAATTTGACCAGTATGACCTCAATAAAGCATTTTGCACAACCCTATCTTAAGGTATAATCTCAGATTTCTTGCTGAAAACCAAAGAGTTTCCAGAAAGTGGTTTAAATAATTACAGGAATGGGAAGAAAAAAGAATTTTAATAAATTACTGCAAGTCCGGGTAGTGTTTGAAAGTACTAAACCCTGAGTCTGGAAGAAAGTAGGTGCTCAAAAGATCACTTCAACATGATTTTAGCTGATTTCTCCAAGAATCGGAAAAACATCTATAACAAGGAAATATATTAATACTTTAATTTTGTGTGTTACATACCCCCACACCCTATGTTCTAAGACTTATAACTCATTACTTTAGAAAATTTTGCTGTTAGCAAAGCAGAAATTGCTTCAAATACTTTCATTTCTGGATTTTGTTTTCCTAAAGCTAGAGCCCTTGCATGGATTGCGCTGGAATTGCCACAAAGGAAAACAAAGGGCCAAGAAGCAGACAGGTGAAGAGGGAAGATTCATCCAGTTTCAAGAGTACAGGTCCTGTGTGGTGGCTCCTGCCAGTAATCCCAGGTACTAGGGAAGCTGAGGTGGGAGAATTCCTTTAGGCCAGGAGTTCCAGACCAGCATGGGCAACATATTGAGACACTCCCCACCTCTAAAAAGTACAAAAAAAAAAAAAAAATTCAATTAGCCATAATGTACCTGTAGTCCTGGCTACTTCAGAGGCTGAAGTGGGAGGATCCCTTGATCCCAGGAGTGAGAAGCTGCTGTGAGCTATGATCACGCCACTGTGCTACACAGCCTGGGCAACAGAGCGAGATCTCGTCTCTTAAAAAAAAATTAAAAAAAGATATATCTGTTCCTTGGTACCTTCTTGGGATCAGCACCTGCAAAGGGCAAAGGTGATTCGACCTCACAGTCAGAGCAGTTAGTACAATATGTAATCTAGACATTGGTTCAGGGGTTCCCAGAATCGCCAAAGATTGGGGTGTCCCTAGTGGTGTCCAGAGAAACCAAAAGGACCACATTATCATTCTATGCAATTGAGCCCACACTAGAGAAATTTCCTTTATGCCTTAGTGCCTTGCACACAATTCTAGGGTAGGAGGGACCCCAATGATCACGAAAATTGAATACCCGTCTATTTATATAAGATATTAACTGCAGACTCCTGGTGAACTAACCTGGGCTGTCTTTCTCAAAATCAACTCTGAAAAACTTGGGAAGGAGAGTGGAGTGTAGAGTCCAGTAACTTTCAACATCAACTAGATAGAACAGAAAGAAACTGTTTCAGGTGCCTAAAGGCTGCCTTGAATTGCTTTATGGGGTGCTAAAGAGTGAGGCACTGCAGTCTGGGATAGAAGGACGCCAAAGATGGCAACAAGAAGAAAAGCTGTGAAAGGAGTTTACTTTTCGCTCTTGCCTCTCTCCAGAGTTGCTTTGAGACAATCATTGCCTGACTCTTGTGTATTTAAGCAGATTAGTTTGTGAAGTAAATTGCAGGTGTTTTTTTCTAGATTTTCATTTGCTTTTTAATGCTTATTGGGCCAGGTAAAAGTTTGGAACATTAGTGATGAGATTCTAAATCTCTCTGTTTTTTCTTTTATGGCATTGTGATGTTGATCTTAACTAGAAAGATTTTCCTCACTCCAAGGCAATAAATAATTTCTCCATATTTAAGTCCAGTCCTCTTATAGTTTCATTTTTTACATTTATAATTTCAATTCATTTGGATTTTTCTCAGGTGTATAATAAGAAATATAGATCCAAATATTTCTTTTCCCAGATGATTATCAAGTTATTTTAGTACTATTTATTTTTTTAGTTATTATTTTTGACTGTGTGAAAATATATAAAATTTACCATGTTAACCATTTTTAAGTACAGAGATCGGTGGTATAAAGTACATTCACATTATCATGCAGCCATAACATCACTTTGGAAACTATGTACCCATTAAACACTAAGTCCCCATTTGTCCTTTCCCAAGCACCTGGTGACCACCATTCCACTTTCAGTCTCTATGAATTTGACTGCTCTAGTTATCTCATATAACTAAAATCATGTAATAATTTGTCCTTTCTTGACTGCTTATTTTACTTAGCATCATGTCCTCAAGCTTCATCCATGTCATGGCATGTGTTAGCTACATTTTAAGGGTGAATAATATTCCATTATATGGATATACCACATTTTGTACTTGTATTAATCTGTTAATGGACTCTTGTTTTGCTTCCACCTTTTTTGTATTTTTCTATTTTCTTTTACTGATACATAATAAGCATACGTGTTTTTAGGGTACATGTGATAATTTGATATAGTCATATAATCAAATTAGGGTAATTGGGATATCCATCACCTCACTTTTCTTTATGCTAGGAATATTCAAATTGTTCTCATCTAGCTATTTTGAAAAGTAAAATAGATCAATGTTAACTACAGTCACCCTACTGATCTATCAAACACTAGGTCTTATTTCTTCTATCTAAACTTATATTTGTACCCATTAATCAACTTGTCTTCATACCCCTCCCTCACTACCCTTCCCAGCCTTTTATAACCACCAAAGCCACCAATCTACTATCTTCATGAGATCTACTTTTTGGGTCCCACGTATGAATGAGAACATGTGATGTTTATCTTTCTGTGTCCGGCTTCATTCACTTAACATAATGACCACCAGTTCCATCCATGTTGGAGCAAATGACAGGATTTCATACTTTTTATGGCAGAATAATATTCCATGGTGTATATATACCATAGTTTCTTTATCCATTCATACATTGATGGGCACTTACAGTGATTCCATATCTTGGCTATTCTGAATAGTGCTGCGACAAACATGGGAGTGCAGATATCACTTCAATATATTGATTTCCTTTCTTTTGGATATATACTCAGTAGTGGAATTGCTGGATCAAATAATAGTTCTAGATTAAGCCTTTTTGAGGAACATCCATACTGTTTTCCACAGTGGCTGTACTAGTTTACATTCCTGCCATCCATGTACAGGGGTAGCCCTTTCTCCACATCCTCACCAGCATTTGCTATTCCATGTTTTTTTTTTTTTAAAGTCATTCTAATTGAAGTGAGATTACTCACTTTAGCTTTGATTTGCATTTCTCTGATGATTAGTGATAGTGATCATTTTTTCATATATCTATGTCCTCTTTTGAGAAATGTCTATTCAAATTTTTGGCCATTTTTTAATTATTTGGTTTTTTGATACTGAGTTGTCTGAGCTGCTTATATATTCTGATTACTAATTCTTGTCACATGGATAGTTTACAAATATTTTCTCTCATTTTCTAGGTTTTTCTCTTCGCTTTATTCATTGCTTTTTTTTTTCCTGTGCAATAGCTTTTTAGCTTGATATAATCCCATTTGTCTATTTTTGCTTTTGTTGCCTGTTTTTTGAGGTCTTGTAAAAAACATTTGCCCAGACCAATGTTCTGGAGCATTTCCCCAACACTTTTCCCCCCAAAAAAGAATATACCTTTTTCAGATGCTAATTTTACCTGAGGACATGGTATAGCTTTCTATTGACTTATATCTACCATCATGTCTAACAGGAATATTTTATAGATTTTTCTCAAGCAAGTCTTATATATTTCTTATTAAATTCTTTTCTAGGTACTTTGAAATTTGGATTGTCATTGTAAATGGTGGAATTTCTTCCATTATATTTTCTGACTGTTTTTCAGTGTATATAAAATTTACAGATATATACACACACATAATATATATATTTATATATATTGGTGTTCTTTACTAAGTTTTTCTTTTGTTTGTTAAAGGTTTTCTGGTCATTTTCTTGCATTTCCAGTTATATATTTATATTATATGAAATAGTGATAGTTTCATCTCTTTTCACAAATTTTAAAACTGTATTTTTCTGCTTTAATGCATTAGCTAATGCTAGCAGTACAATCTAGTGGCAAAATCTCCTATGTTTTCTTATTTACTATATGTTACTATATCTCCTTCCCCTTCATTATTTAATTTTATTCAATAATGTATGACTCTATTCTGTGCATTCTTTAAATTTTTACAACTATGTGTGTCAATCTTAATTGATATTGTTTGATTCTCACTTATTAAAGACTTAGAAATTAGCTACACCATTTGACTTAACATAACCTCTCTCTGTTTTCCATTTTATGATGGTTATATCATTTCTTTTTTGTCAGAACATTTATACTTCATTATGTCTCTCTTAATCTACCTTTACTTTTTCTTGTAATTCAACTAAATACTCAAGGCTATCTTTTTGCTGTAATTTCCTCAAAACATCTGTTTGGCTGAATTTTGTTTTCAACCGTTTACTGAAGGATCTATATGAACAATATTCCCTGAGTCCTCTCCACTTTCCTTTGGCTTTTTTACTTGAAGAACATTACATAAGATACATATTAGATGGTCTCAGTAGCGTAAGGGAGAAAGAAGAGTAATGAGAGTAAGAATGTGAGTAAGGAAACTTATAATAATAACGTGACATAAACTGTGGTTAGAAAAATATTAAACGCTACACTTGATGAGCACCTAAATTTGGGCGCTGAAATTTATATCCACTAAATGGCATAATTCTAGGCAACAAATCTTTTAAGTATCCGAGGATGAAGTAAAACTATGTGTTAGTTTCTTTAAAATGATACTACTCTACGACTTGTAATTATAGGCTATTTACTTATTCAGCAATGCATTGTGCAGTGACACATGCCAAGCACTGTACCCTGTGCTAAGGTTCAGCAAGAAAAAAGACAAACAATAATCCTTGTCTTCTTGGAGCTTACAGTTTCATTGATTAGAAGTATTTGTCTTTCAGAGTCTTTCTTAACATAATTTTTAGACCTTCCCTTCTTCTGAGTCAGTGATAGGCACAGAATTTTAACAAAACTTGCTTATATTTCTGAGACATCTTTTAGTTACAGAGAACTATATACAAGTCATTCACTTGACTCTTTAAATGCTATGTTTGAGAAGAATAATAGTGTCAATTGCATTTATAAGGAAATATATCAGTCAATATCTAAAATACGTTTAACAAATAATGATTAAGATCTATGAGAACCATGTCTGTCGGCTTACTTGAATTGGTCAGAAATTGAAGCATCTCTAATTCCGTATACTCTTTATATATTCTGTGTAGTAATATGCTCTTTTTCCTTCAAAAGAAAAAAGGGAAAGGAACATTTGATTTTGAATGGAATTGGAGATTTATCAGCCTTGTTTTACTTGAAAATGTTCATGTTTTCTTACATAGCCTTTAACAGCACTTCATGTACATCTGTATCTTAGCTCTTTTTATGTGATACTGAAATTTTCTGTTTTGGGGCTCAACTTCCCATCTGGGATATAAGCTCTTTTTGGAGACAGATGCAGTGCCCCTCCACCCCTGTATCCACTGTGCTCATCACATGATCTGGCACATAAGTAAGCCTTCTTTACATGTTTGCTGCCTTGAGCTACACCTTTGCGCGCAGGATAGGAGCTGTGATCGTAGCAGATTTGCCATCAGAATGCTCATATAAATAATAGAACACTTCCTGCCTGGGTCTGTCTCAGTGTTTTTCTGCACTCTGCTTATATATTCAGAAGCAGGTTGCCAGACTTGCATGATAGAGAGGGAACTGGGTCACAGAGACCACTTAAGTTATCTACATGTAACCTACATCTCAGCTCCAAAATATGTTGCCCCTTGGCGAGATGCTCTCTGACACCTTGCTCAGCATGTTGCACACAAGGAGTGGATTTGAACATTATTTGCCCCAGATCAGTGGCTACTCTCTCCTGACTCTGAGTCCCCTAATTTTTCTGCAGTGTCAGCCTCATACAGAATGATTTCCTTAAATTCCCTCTCCTGAGCTTCATACAATTTAGTCATGTCCTAAATAACCAAGAAGTGGAAAATGGATGCACAGGATTGGCATTTTCTGCCAGGCAACTGGAAATAGTATGCCATTAAGAAGTGAAACTGAACTGAAAGTGAGTGTCAATAATGTGAAGCAGCAAGAAGCAAGAAGGCAAGGAGAGAACAAGCCCTCATGTGCTCACTGCTGAAAACCAGAAGCCTACAAATCTACAGAATCCTAGGACTTGAGGGACAGAAAGGACTTCCAAAGTCCACTAGTATCTTCTAGTTCCTATACAGTAATTCCTCTGCATGGTCCAAGCAAGAGACCATCTAGGCCTTTCTGGAACAAGATCACTGAAGCAACAAAATGCAGGCTGTAGTGCCTCTGATCCCCAGAATGTGACTCCTAAAACTATATGTAATAACTGAGGCCAAAGAAACTAAATATATATTATTAAATAAAATTACATTCTGAGGGGTAGGAAAATCCATTTACAATAAACAGAGGTAAAATTTAATTATTGAGGCAATGATCAAACTAAATAAATCAAAATACAGACCTTTGCCTGAAATATATGGACTATTTTATACCTTCCACTATGTGAATTGATCATGGTTTCTGTTTGCTTTGCCAAGTAACATTAGATATAAAAACAATTCCTCCTTATTTCCAGAACTTCATTGTGTTTTTCACACTTTTTTTAAACTAACACTCAGTAAGAAATACATTTCCCATCATGTCTTGGTACAAACACATATACGCATACACAACGGTAATTAAAACAAAAGCGTCCCAGAAGAATACTCACCCTTAATACTTATGCAATCTGATTGTTTCTATTATTTACTATTCTTTTCTACTTGTTTTGTTGTTCTATGAAATCACCAAAACTTTAATTCTCATTCACTCCAAGTGCATGTTCTAAATTGCCTGTGACTCTGCTACACTTCATCTTCACTTAGGACCTACCTGATGAAGCAGCTTCTATGTTGAACATCACTCTTTCTTGCAGCACAGGAAAAAGACAGGTCATGGAAAAGCCAAACTGTGGTTCTTAAGTTTTCTCCCCAGAAATAAAATACATCATTCCACTTATATACAATTAGCCAAAGCAAGCCACACTGCTAAGTGTGATTTAATTAAGTTGGGAAAGCATAATTCATCTTCAGGGACAGATAGTAAATTTTTGTTGAAAGTGACACAGCCTACCTCAGTGCTTTACACATGCACATAAGTTCATGTAAGTTTTAAAGCCATGTTGATATAGGTATTATTCGCACTATTTGAATAATAAAAAAATGAGCCTCCTAGGCCAGAGAACCCGGCAAAGCCTGGATTCAGAGAGGATCTCGGATATACAAAGCCCATTTTCATAACCTATGTATTTTTATCAGATCTCAATAGACTAAACTTTCTTATACAAAGATCTCCTAAAAACTAACCATATGGTAATGAAAACGCAAATTTTATATGATTTTCTTATTCTTTCAGTTTTAAGTATTTATTGTCAGTTTTAAGTATTTATTTCAGTTTTAAGTATCATTGTAAAGGATTCAGACCTATAGTTCGGAAAACACTGTTCTGTGGAAGTTCAAAGAGGGTCAGAAAGTAGAGAAATGTCTTTGTTTTTCCATAAGGACTGATTACAAGAAAATTAATGTTATGTTGAGAAACTGATATTACAGAGCCATGAGATACTAGGAGTGCGGGAACTGACACTGCAGTCAATTCTACAGACAAGTGATAGTTAAACTTTATCTCAGAGGAAGATTTTTCTAAATCAAAGTTAGTATCTGTCTGTAAATATGCACATGTGAAAGTAGAATAAAATAACTCCTGCTAAAATGATTTAAATTGTTAGCAATTTTCTGTTTTCCTGCATTTTTATTGAAAGACACTTTTGAATAATAACAATAATTTCTAACCCTTTTTGAGCACTTACAATGGGTAAAGTCCTGTTCTAAGAGCTTTACCTATTTTATCTCAATTAATCTGCACAATAACTTATAATGCAAAGATTATTGTTATCTCCATTTGACAAATAAGAGAACAGAGGGGGAGACATTAAATAATGTGCTTATGATCACTTAACTGGTGAGTGACAGAGCCAGGGTCACACGTAGACTCTCAGGCTTTAGAGAATATACTCTTTTTGTCAAATTGTGATAATATACAAAATAACATAAAATGTAATATTTTAACCATTTTTAAGTATACAGTCAGTAGTATTAAATATGTTCACATTGTTGCGCAACCATCACCACCATCTTTTTATCTTCCAAAACTGAAATTCTGTATTCTTTAAACAGTAACTCCCCACTCCCATGCTTCCCCACCCCCAGCCTCCTGCCCCTGGTGACCATCATTCTGCTTTCTGTCTCTGTGAATTGGGTCTTATAGGTACCTCAAATAAGTGGAATCACACAGTATGTGTCCTTTTATCACTGGCTAATTTCACTTAGTGTAATGTCTTCAAGATTCATCCATGTTATGGCATGTATCAGAACTGTCTTCCTTTTTAAGGATGAATATGTTTATTGCATATGTATACCACATTTTATTTATCCATTCATCTGTCAATGACACCAGGGTTGTTTTCACATTTTGACTATTGGGAATAATGCTGTTATGAACATGGATGTACAAGTATCTCTTTGAGCTCCTGCTTTTAATTATTTGGGGTATATACCCAGAAGTAGAATTTTTGGATCATATGGTAATTCTATTTTTAAATTTTCTTAGGAACTACCGTAATGTTTTCCACAACAGATGCACAATTTTACATTTCTACCAGTAGTGTACAAGGGTGCCAAATTCTCCTCATATTCACCAAAACTGGTTACTTTTTAATTTTTTTCAGTAATAACCAGCCTAATGGGTACAAAGTGGTATCTCATTGTGGTTTTCATTGCATTTCCCTAATGATAAGTGATGTTGGGCATCTTTTCTTGAGCATCTAATGTGTTTATGCATTTGTTGAACATCTGTGTTTATTGGTCATTTGTATGTCTTCTTTGAAGAAATGTCTATTCATGTTCTTTGCACATTTTTGAATTGGGTTATTTTGTTCTTTTATTGTTGAGTTTTAGGAGTTTTCTGTATACTCTGGACATTAATCCTTTGTCAGGTATGCAATTTATAAATGCTTTCTCCTATTCCATAGGTTGCCTTTTTACTCTGTTGATAGTGCTTTTTGTTGCACAATTTTTTTAATTATAGTGTCAAATTTGTCTATTTTTTTCTTTTGTTGCAACCTGTGCTTTAGGTGTCACATCTAAGAAATCATTGCCAAATCCAATGTTCTAAAACTTTTTCTTATTATTTTACCTTAAACCTTTATTCTAAGAGTTTAATAAATTTAGCTCTAGCATTTGGTCTTTGATTCATTTTGAATTAATTTTGTGTATGGTGTTAGTTTAGGGACCAGCTTTATTCTTTTCAAGTGGGTATCCAATTTTCCCAACATTGTTGAAAACACTGTCTGTTCCCCACTGAGTGGTCTTCAAACCCTTACCAAAAACCATTTCACCATATGTGAAAGAGTTTACTTTTGGGTTCTCTATTCTATTCCATTGGTCTATATGATTGTTTTTATGCCATCACCACACCGTGTTTGTAACTGTAGCTTTGTAGCAATTATTGAAACAGGAAGTTTGAAATTTCCTACTGTATTCTTCTTTTTAAAGATAGTTTTGAATATTTTGGTTCTCATAAGAGTCCATGTGAACTTTAGGACTGATTTTTCTATGTCTGCAAAAAAAATCTTCCTTAGTCCAGTTTGGATTGCTGTAAAATACCTAAGACTGGGTAATTTATAAAGAAAAGAGATTTATTTAGCTTGGACTGGCAAGTCCAAGATCAGGTGGCACATCTTATGAAGGCTTTGTGCTACTTAAACTCATGGAGAAAGCACAAAGGGAAACAGGCACATGCAAAGCAAAAATATCACTTGGATGAGCCTGGCTTTGTAACAGTGCACTCTCATTGTAACTAATCAAGTGCCCGGAGAGTGAAAATTCACTCAACTCTTCAAGAGGGAGTTAATCTATGTGGGATCTGCCCCTATGACCCCAAATGCACTATGCTCCACCTCCCAAGACTGCCATATTAGAAATAAAATTTCAACATAAGTTTTGAAGAGGACAAACTATTTTCAAACCACAGAAGCATCCATGGGATTTTGATAGGGCTTGCATTAAATATGTAAAACACTGTAAGTTGTATTGACATTGTAGCAATATTAAGTCTTTCAATTCATAAATAGAGGATGCCTTTCCATTTATCTGTGTCTTCTTTGAATTCTTTAAGCAAAGTTTTGTAGTTTTCAGTGTACGAGTCTCTCATCTCTGTGGTTAATTCTTAAGTATTTTTATTCTTTTTGCTGCTATTGTAAATTTGATTGTTTCCTAATTTCTTTTTTAGATTGTTCATTTTGTTAATGAATAGAAACACACTAACTGATTTTTTTGTGTTGATTTTATATCTTACTACTTTGCTAAGTTTGCTATTTTTGTTAAATCTTTAGGGTTTTCTACTTATAAAATCGTATTATGTGTGGATGGAGATAATTTTACTTCTCCTTTTGCAGTTTGGATGAATTTTATTTCTTTGCTTTCTTAATTTCTCTGGCTAGTATTTTCAGTATTGTATTGAATAGAATTGGCAAGACCAGGCATCCTTGTCTTTTTTATTTTAGAGGAAAAGTCTTCAGTGTTTCACAACTGAGAATGATGTTAGTGTTTTCTGTTTGTTTTCTTTTGTTTTTTCATGTATGGCTCTTATTATATTGAGGTAGTTTCCTTCTATTCCTAGTCTGTTGAGTCTTTATATCATGAAAGGGTGTTGAATTTTGTAAATGGTGGGGGTTTTTTGCATCAATTGTGATAATTATTTGTTTTGTTTTTCATTCTGTTAGTGTAATGCATTAAATTGATTGATTTTTGTATGTTGAATCATCCTTGCATTCAGGGAACAAATTCCTGATTTGGTTGGTCATAGAGTATATTACTTTTAATATGCTGTTGATTTTGGTTTGCTAGTATTTTTTGAGAATATTTGCATCAATATTCATCAGGAATATTTGTCTGTAGCATTCTTCTCTTGTAATGTGTTTCTGAGGCTTTAGTATCAGGTAATGCTGGACTCATATAATGAATTTGGAAGTGCTCCCTTTTCAGAGTTTTTGGAAGAGTTTCACATGGTATTGATTTTTTCTTAAATATTTGTCAGAATTCACTAGTGAATCTATTAGGTCCATGTTGACTCAATCTCCTTATAAGGTGAGTCTATTCAGATTTTCTATTTTTTTAATTCAGCATTTTTAGGTTTTGTGTTGCTAACAACTTGTCCATTTCATCTAGGTTATGCAACTTGTTGGCATACAATTTTTCAGAGTACTCTCTTATAACCATTTTTTCACTAAAGAACCAGTAGTAATTTCCCCACTTTTATTCTGACTTTAATAATTTTAGTACTTTCTCTTTTACTTAGTCAATTTAGGTACAGACTGAAATTGAAAATTTTGTTGTTTGAAGAATTAAATTTTAGTTTCATGGATTTTCTCTGTTGTTTTCTATTATTTCATGTATCTCTGTGCTAATTATTATTTTATTTCTGCTAGCTGTGGATTTAGTCATTTCATTTGTATTTTCCTGAATTGTAAATTTAGATTTTTCATTTGAGGTATTTTTCTTTTTTAATGTGTTTATAGCTATAAATTTCCATCTTAGTATTGCTTTTCATACATCCCACAAGTTTAATATGTTGTGCTTTTACTTTCTCTCACCTCAAAGTATTTTCCAATGTTGCTCGTGGTTTATTATTTGACCCTATTGCTGCTTAAGCATGTGTATTTAATTTCCATAAATTTGTGAATTTTCCAATTTTGTTAATGTTATTGATTTCTAATTGCATCCCATTGGGATTGGAAAAGACACTTTATATCTTTTTAAATCCACTGACTTAATTTGTGGCCCAACATATGATCTATTCTGGGGAATGTCTCGTGTACTTGAGAAGAATGAATGTTATATTTTTGTTGACTACAGTATTCTGTATATATTTGTTATTTATAGTTGATTTATTATTTTATTAAAGCCATCTTTCTTTAATATTTATCTTCTCTTTGGTTGTCCTTTCCATTATTGAGAGTGGGGTACTGAATTCTCAGACTATCATTGAAGAACTGTGAATTTCTCCCTTTTAGTCTATCATTTTTTGTTTTGTTTTGTTTCAGATATTTTGATGGTCTGTTATGTGCATAAACATTTATAATCATTATATCTTCTTTTTGCATTGAACCTTTTATTAATATATGATGCCTATTTTCCTTTGTGAATTTTTCAATTTAAAGTCTATTTAGTTTGCTATTGATATTGACATATCTGTTCTCTTTTGGTTACTATTTGCTGGAATGTGTTTTTATATATACTACTTTCAACCTATTTGTATTTTTGGATCTAAAATGAGTAAACAGCATATATAATTAGAGAATTTTATAAAATTTATTCTGCCAAAATCTCTTTTGCTTGGAGAAATGAATCCATTTATATTTAAAGCAATTACTGATAAGGAGGACCTCACTTTGATCATTTCATTACTTGTTTTCTATATGCCCTTTCTGGTTTTTCTGTACTTCATTTTTTGCATAATTGCCTTATTTTATATTTAGTTGATATTTTTGTATTGAAACTCTTAAATTCACTTCACATTTCCTTTTGTATATATGTAATATCTACTTTTTTTGTGGTTACCATGGGGATCACATTTAACCCTAAAGTTATAATAGTCTAATTTGAATTTATACCAGCTTAATTTTGATAGTGTATGAAACCTCTGCATCTATATAGCTCCTTCCCCATCTCTTTCAATTATTGATGTCATAAAATTACCTCTAATAATTTTTTTGCATTAGCCTATTAAATCATGTATAAAACAAAAACTGGAATTATAAACGAAGGTTTCAATAATACTTGCTTTTAAAATTGTCCCTGTATTTACCTTTACCAGAAATCTTTATTCTTTCACACAGCTTTCAGTTACTGTCTTAGTCTTTTTATTTCAACCTGAAGAACTCCCTTTAGCATTTCTTGCAGGGAAGGTCCAGTTGTAATGAATTCCCTCAGTTTTTGTTTACCTGGGAATGTAATAATTTCTCCATTAGTTTTAAAAGGCAATTTTGCCAGATACAGGGTTTTTGTCTTTTGAAGGTTATTTTTTCCTTCAGGACTTTGAATATGCCAACCACTTCCTTTTGGCTGCTGAGATTTCTGCTGAAATGCCTATTGATAATCCTATTATAGATCCCTACAATGTAAGGGATCTCTCTTGCTGATTTCAAGATTCTCTCTTTGCTTTTGACTCTAGAGAGTTTGATTATACTGCATTTTGGTGTGGATTACTTTGAGTTTATCCTACTTGGAGTTTAACCATTAATTCTTCAAATAATCTCTTTGCCTCTTTTTCTCTCTCTCTCTTCTCCTTCTAGAATTCTCAAAATGTGTGTGTTGGTTCTCTTGATGGTGTCCCACAGTCTCTTATACTGTGTTTACTTCATTATTTTTTCTTTTTGTTGTTAAAACTTGGTAATTTTAATTTTCCTATCTTCAAGTTCACTGAATCTTCCTTCTGCCTACTTTGTTTTTGAGATCTTCTAGAGAATTTTTTATTTTAGTTATTCTACTTTTCAGCTCTATTATTGGGGAGAGGTCCTTTTTATATTCTCTATACTTTTATTTATATTTTTATTTTGCCTATTTATCATTTTCTTGAATTTTTTTTATATCTCCTTTTAGTTCTTGAGCATCTCTAAGACAATTGTTTCAAAATCTTTGTTTAGTAAGTCTTCCATCTGGTATTTCTCAGGAATTACTTCTGTATTTTTTTTTCTTTAAATGAGCCTACTTTAATATTTCTTTGTATGACATAATTTTTTCTGTTGAAAATTGGATATTTGACTCTTTTATTGTAGTAACTTTAGATATCAGAGAATCCCTGTTCCCTAGGTCTTGTGGTTGTTGTTTGATTGTTTTATGCCTAGCCTCATGTGTAAATGTAAGGTTTTCTGAGGTCTTTTCTGAGCCTGTGCTTTTTCCTAGACATGTGAGGGGATTTTCTAAATTCATCTTTATCTATGATTGCTTTTAAATGTTCTAATCCTTAGTTGGCTATCTCCCAAAAATATAAAAGAGAAAAATAAAGGGGGAAATTTATGCCAGACCATTAAATCTCCTGAAGGTCACTTCACCCAGAAGGGGAGAGACTTACAACATTGCTGGTAAAGGTTGCAACAATGACTGGTTATCTCTGGGTCTGCACTTCTATGATCAGAAGCATTAATCAGTTATCAGAAAATAGATCCTCAATATTTGGAGGACTGGATCTTTATTGCCCAACCAGGCTTACACAAGCTACCTGTAAGCTCTTCCACAAACTTACATGAGCAGCTATCTCCTATAAAATTATAGAGTAGATGATAGCTGTTGCTGCCTTAAGAGCTAAAATTGACTGAAATCAACTCAATTTACAATCCAATTCTTCTCAATTTTGCAAACCTTCAATAGACTTCAGAGTCTCAAAATAGTTACGGCAGATAGGTGCTGCCATTACAATTGCTTTCTAGGTGAGGAATCAAATTCCTGGAGCTTCCTACACCACCATCTTCCTTGGCATCACTCTCTAGACATTACTCCCTCTACTTTCTTAACAACTATACCATAATCTCTTGTGGGTTTGCTTTCTTCCTCTTCTGAACAAAATTTGCCAATTGGCTTCTTTATAACTGGATATCTGAGATGTGGTATAAAGAAATAATTGCCTGGACTTTTCAGAATGAATCAAATCAGCAAGGATTCTGTGGCCCATTCACAAGGCTCAAGCTTCTCTGTTAGTCTGAGACAAACTTCAACTTCCCAGCCTCTGCTCACACTTGCTCCACTGCCTTTCCATGGTCATTTTTTTCACTTAGAGTTAAAATAGGTCTCACTATTTAAATGACTGAGAAAGTTAACTTTGTATTCTCATTTTCCCTGAAATTTTATTCACAATATTCATTTCCCTTTGACCGCCACAAAGGAGTCATGGCATAGGGGATATTTTCTCCCCAAATCCAACAATTTTTTTTTTTTTTTTGAGACAGAGGCTCACTCTTTTGCCCAGGCTAGAGTGAGTGCCATGGCATCAGCCTAGCTCACAGCAACCTCAAACTCCTGGGCTCAAGTAATCCTTCTGCCTCAGCCTCCCGAGTAGCTGGGACTACAGGCATGCGCCACCATGCCCGGCTAATTTTTTCTATATTTTTTTTTAGTTGTCCGATTAATTTCTT